>JAADXF010000173.1:0-34012 GCA_023337575.1 Pythium chondricola
CCTGGGTATGGTGTCCCAGCTTCCTGAAGGTGACCAGACGAGTGTGACCCGCAAGCAGTTGCTCGCACGGCTGGACGTGTGTATGGGTGGTCGTGTGGCGGAGGAGATGACTTTCGGCAAGGACGAAATCACCGGCGGCGCGTCGTCAGATATCCAGCAAGCGACGAACATCGCTCGCGTGATGGTCACCAAGTACGGCATGAGCGAAGACGTCGGGTTGGTCTTCCACGACCTTCGTGCGAACGATACCAGTCCTACGACTCGAAAGCTGATCGACGACGAAGTCAAGAAGCTCTGTGACGCATCCTACAAGCGTGCTAAGCATATCCTCGAGACGCACAAGTCGGACTTGGAGAAACTCGCAAATGCCTTGCTTGAGTACGAGACGCTGAGCGGTGCGGAGATCAAGAAGATTCTGAAGGGGGAAAAGATAGATCGAAAGGCCGTCAAGCCAGCACCGGCGATCAAGGCATAGGCTTCGAACGGGGCCTGTTCGCGACGACGACACACCATGTAACGAACCGTGAATACTTGATGGGCTGGTTGGTACAATGACCTAGTACGTACCGTACTTACTACTCCTAATATGTGCATGGATGCCCGTATCCTTCTAGTACCGCAGCGAGAGGAAGCACGCGACGCCGGCCTTGATCCAGTAGTCCTGATCAGCAAACTGGATCTGCAAGTTGGTCTCGGACACGAGCGAATTGCGGAAGATGGTGGCCTTGTTGGACGGGATCTCGATCCAAAAGACAAAGTTGGTCGAGTGCCCCGTGGTCGAGAGCGTGCCCGTGCGCGTGAGGATCTTGTACACGGGGCAGCGGTAGATGCCACGCTGTGGTGCCTGGCGGTCCTTGATTGGCAGCAGATGGATCACCGGCATCTTGGAGAAGAGCTCTTTCGGGAGTGGATCCGCCAGCGAGTGTTGCTGCTTGTCCCAGCGAGCACCCTCGATGAACAGACCGGTCATGTAGCACCCACCCTGCGCTGGCTTGGCGTGGATCTCCTCGGGCGTCTCGTCCATCATGATGTAGTTGAAAGACAGCGTGTCGATGGCGATATTGAACTGACGCGCGTGGTTTTGCTGGATGCCAGTGAGGAAACCTTGCGGGAAGAAGAATCCTGACAACCAGAACACGTACGGGATGCCGTCTCGCACCCACACGGTGAGGAACTTGATCCGCTCGAGCAGGTCATCGACCCAGGAGCTCAGCGCCTTGAGGGACGGGTACGATTTCTTCTCCCATTGCAGCGGCACCTTTTGGTTAAAGATGGCGTTCGACATGGCCTCGAGGTCAGCCGACATGACCACGAGACCTTTGAGCGCCTTCTGAAGGTTGGGCAGCGACACTTTCATGACCGAGAGCAATGCGTTGTAGCGCTGCACCTCTTGCACGAGCACCGTGTTCATCGACTCTTCGTACATGACCGGGTAGCGGATGCTGATGGATTCGATCTCAAACAGTGGTGGCAGCCGTTCTTCGATGGCCTTGGCCTGCTGCTCGATGATGCTCTCGCGCGACTGGCCGCCACCGGAAGACACACGTGGCTGCAGCGCCAAGATGATGTCAAACATGTTGAACGTCTCGGCCATCGCGCACGTGATGTTGGCGTTCTCGTGCATGCCAAAGACCTCGGGCTCTGGGTTGAGCGGGAGCTGGTCGATGTAGGTCATGAAGCTTGTCAACGGGTCGTCCACATCCACCTTGGGTGCGTAGTAGAGGCCGCTGCGAGAAAACTTGTACTCGTCCTGGAGGATCTTGCTGTTGAAGAATCCTTCGAGGATGACGTCGATCGTGCGCATGTCCTTGTCGTCGGTCACGCGGCCACCGTAGTTGACCACGGAGGTCATCACACAGAGCACTTTGAACGGCACGACGTCGTAGAAGTCGAGGAACATCTCCAACTGCGCGCGGCTGATGTCATAGTCCGTATCGTTGAAAGCGTACGGGATGTTCCAGCCGAGTGGACCAAAGCGCTTGCGTTCGATCACGACTGCGTGGAAGAAGCTCAGACCGAAGAGCAGCTTGCGGAAGTGGTCGGGTTTGGACGTGGCCTCGAGCGCCTCGTTGGTCATCTTGATGTACGAGTTCTTGAGGTTGGCACGGATCCCCTTGGGCGGCTCCTTGGTCATCTTGACGCCGTTCTGCAGCACCGACGTTGGGAAGGATGCCGATGGTTTGCTGGTGAGCCAGAGGCGGAAGTCGCGGTGCGTGGCGTCCGGGTTGATCTCGTCACAGATGCGTTCCAGGTGCGGCATCCAGCTGATCGCCAAGTGGCAGTTCTGGAGCAGCACCCACTTGCCGCTCGTGATCGCGTCCTCGATCATCTTGGCCGCGATTACGCCCTGGCCCTGGCCCAGCGAGATCGAGTTGAGCTTGCGGTTCATCTTCATGATCTCAGCGAACGCGAGCAGCTCCTTGGCAGGGTCAGAGCCAGTTGAAAGCACAAAGATGATTGGTGTGACCACCATCGAGTCCGCAAAGGAGCTGGCCAGATCGAAGGGCGGTGGTTCAATGTAGCGCCGCCCAATGTGCTCCACGACAAAGTTCTGGATGGCCTCAGTCATGCGGTCGGGGCGAATGCATCGCAAGATGCACAGCTTTTGGAACGAATTGAGAGAGGATTCTAGAGCCGCGGACGGTAGCTTCTCGAGATGCGGGTCGGCAGAGTCAAAGATGCGGCGCCACAGCGACGCGTTGCCCTTGACACTCGATAGCACGTGCTCAAACGCCGGTAGTGTGGACAATGCGCAGATCTCTCGCCACGTGCGGTCTTCAATCCAGCTCGCGTCTGGGTTCATGGCGTCGGCACTGGAAGGACTGGACCCGGAGATGAGGAACCGCCACTCTAGTGCGTCGATCTTGTTGGCTCCTTGGAGCAGCTTGATCGCGAGCAGGAATGAGAACAACAACTTGTGCTCTTCAAACAGCGAGCGACAGATATTGCGATACAACGAGTACGTCGCGGAATCGTTGAGGTTCGCGAGACGTTCCTCCAGGTGGTCGCTCTCCTTGGCGCTGTGGATGCTCTTGATGAAGGTGGTCACGAACCACGGCAGCGAGTACTGGTACATTGGGTCCACAAGTGCGAGGTCGGCAATGCAAAAGAAGAGCAGCGACGCTCGGAACGCCACGCCTCGGTACCGCTCGCGGGACTCATCAATTGCGCGCTCTGTGACCTCAGCCTCGGCCATCTTCTCGTTGATATCCTCGGACGTGATCTTCGCCTTGCCCAGCGTGTCAATCAGCTCCGTGTCGTCCAAGATATTACCCTTGGAGTTGGCGAGCATGTAGAGGATCTTGTTTTCGATCTCGACGAGCTCGGCTTTCATCCGCGCATTGGACACCACGAGCGAGTTCTTCTTCTCGGCCAGCTCAGGCATCTCCTCCTGCACGACGACGCCGAGCGCTTGATCCTCGAGACCCTTGGGCGTGATCGTAAAGTTGAGGAGCGTGACCTTGATCGACGTCTCGGGTGGGTAGTGCGGGTTGGGCAGCTTCGTGGTCATGAAGAAGCGGAAGGACGAGTTGTACGGCACGGTCGAGTCGCCGATCTTCATCATCACCTGGCCACCTTGCTTGAACTTGCTCTGCAGGAGCACAGGCTCGAGCGTTGCGTCGAGCGACTCGAGCACGTTCTCGAGCAGAATCCACTTGCCAAAGCGGATGCCGTTCTCCAGTGTCTTGAGAAAGCTCTTGTCGGTGAGTTTGATCACGTCGATACCATTCTCCGATGCGTCTCTGCCCAGATTCTTGATGAACCGATTTGCTTGCCCCTGCGGATCGATCAGCAGCGGCCACCGCCGTGCGCGAGCCATGATGATACCGTTCTGCACCGACACGTTGTCCGAGGGAAGCCCCGCGATCTGCCACTGGCGTACTTTAACCGGATCCGCGAGTGTCGTGATGACGTTGCAGCCTTTGGTGTGTGGAATCTGGAGCGCTCGCAATGCCTCATACCACGCCATGACGCACTCCTCTCGGAACTCGCTCGTGAATGTGCCTAGGTAGCTGATCGTACCCGCCGAGATGACCACGTCGCCGATCAAGTTCACATAATCCTGGGTCAGCTGCCGAATCGTCGCCGCCCAACGCGTCTCCTCTCCACCGAGAAGGCCGATGAGCTTGAGCGCCGAATCCAATCGGATCTCACATTGGCGCACGTCACGCACGAGCTGGTCCTTCTTCGCGACTGCGTTGTTGTAGTTGCGCTCGAGCTCAGCCAAGCGCTCGACCACGGCCTGCAGCCGTGCTTTCGCGTCAGCCAGCATCCGCATCGTGACGTCGAGCTCAGCTTGCGCCTCAGCCAGTGCGATCTTCTTTGGCTCGACCATCTTTGCGATGTTGTGGTACGTGTGCATGGCCCGCACCCACATGCAAATGGCCTCGCACGCCACACTTGCCTTGCGCACTGCCGCGGGCTGGAACTCGTCCATCTCAATATACCGGTCCAGCTCCTGGATGATCTTCTCGCCAATGTTATCCTTGTCGAACTTGATCATATCCTCCATGAGCTTCTTTGCGTTGCCCAGGATAGTCTTCTGGGCACTCTCCCAGTAGTCTTTGACCTTCTGGCCAGCCTTGTCCGGGTCGTTCTTCATCGTCGGCTTGATGTTGAAGATGATGCACGCTGCCTCCATCGTGAGTTTCACACCGTGCGGTGGATTCTTGAGAGCTTTGACTTCATCGATATCGGACTTCTTGAGCTTGTTCAGACACTGCACAGCAGCGTCCAGCGCTGGCAACGCCTCGTCGAGGTCTCGCTGCGCATCATCCGCGATCGCTTTCGTGTCGGCGGCTTTCTTGTTGGCCACTTGCTCCTCTTTCTCGACCACGGCTTTCGTATCGTCTGCATCCTTCTTATCGATCGTGATCTGCTTCATCATCTCGTCCACCTCAATCTGCGTCTTCTCGAGCTGCGGCTTGAGCGCCACCAACTGCTCCTGCATACCAGCGACCTGCTCCTTCGTGGCGATGATCTTGTTCACACCGTTCTGCAGACGGCTTCGCTTCGACTCGACCTCCTCCCGCTTGAGCAGCAGCACCGACTTGAACGTGTACAGCAACTCGAGATAACTAGTCGGGGTCACGTAGTTATAGCGACGCAGCTTGTCGAAGAACTGAACAGACGCATGCTCCACGTTCTGGTGGATGGTTTGGAACATACTGACCACGGCGCTGCTGTCCATGTCCGAGCCGCTTCCTGGTGCTCCGTTCAGCTGGAAGTCAGCCGAGGTGAGTGCACGTGCCGCGACTGACTGCAGCGCCTCGGCGGGCCACTCGCTGAACCAGTCGATGGTACAGCAATTGACCAGCGACGGGAACATGCGGATGCGGTCGCGAAAGAGGTTGCCAAGAGGACTCATGCACAGCACCATGTGCAAGTTTTGGCGCACGAGGATCAGGTACTGCGCAAACGTGTTGAGTTTCGTGGGCGGGATCTTCTTCTTGACACAGTACGGCCTGCAGTGGTTGGTGATGGCGTCGAGATCTTCCGCTGCATACAGGTTCGGCACGTCGCCACTGTTGAGCACGTTGTTGATGTCTTCAAGCATGGCTTCGTGGACAATCTGGACGTCGGAGAAGAGGAACACTGTCGGCTTCTCATCGATGCCGGCCTTCATGAGGAACTTCTTCAGATCGTCTCGCCACTCCACCACGCCGTACCCCTTGGTGATCTCGATCTGCGCACAGGAATACTCAGCCATGTACGCAGCCAGTCGCGTGAGTGACTGACGACCGCTGCCGCCCACACCGAGCAGCAGCGCGTTGCCCTGAGGCTGACGGATCACACGAGCAATGCGTGAGACGTGCTCGATCGCATTCATGAACATGACGAGGTTCATCGGTGCGCTGCTCTCCGCGTTGTAGTCGTTGAGGTACTCTTCCACTTGCGATTGCAACTTGTCCATGTCTGCAATCTCTTCGTAAATCTTTGGATCGGCCCCTGGCACCATGTAGTCACCGTAAAAGAGCGTCTTCTGAGGGTGAACTATCTCCCATGCAGCGCCTGCCGACGCCACGCCAAGCTTGTCACCAAAGTTCTCCATCACCTGAGTCTTGAGCAACTCCTGGAACCACTTGTGATCTGCGGTCGTGGTGAACCGATCTTCAAACACACGCATGTTTTCGTGCACCCACAGCCGAAGCACTTGCTCCAGCTTGGTGATCTTCTTCGAGTCTCCCATCAGCACACCCTGGAAAACCTTGGCGAGATCGCGCAAGTTGAACGTGTAGTGGGACTTGGCTGGTGTCGGCAAGAGCTCGGCTATCACTGTGTTGTAGATGTAGATCGAGGCCTTGACCAACTTGACGGCGATCTCGGGAGGCTTGATCTCGTCGCCAAACTTCTGGAAGAAGTTGGACACGATAGTCTCGAACACGATCGCCTTGCTCGCGTCCGACATCTCCGTGTATCCAACAATGTTAAAGTGGCGAACGAACCGAGGCGTGATCGGGTTCCGACCGCCGCCAGGGGGTCCCATCGAACACACGAAGGCAATATCGATGATCGTGCGGAATTGGAGCAGCTTGCGATCGTACCAGCCGCCTTGGTCAAACCACTGCCGCAGAATCTCAATCGGTGGCTGCGCAAAGTACTCCTCCTGCTTTGGCATGTTGAGATCGTCGACGTAGATGATGAACCGTTTCCCAGCCGTTGGTCCGTACACGCCTTTGCGTCGCTTCTCCATCTTAGAATCGATAAAATCCTGGGTCTGGTTTGCACTCGTCTGCGCCGAGAACGACATCTTGAGTGGGATGAACTTATCCGGGTCAGCCTTCTCCAGGAACTGGTTCACGGTGACCGTCTTACCCGTACCGGTCGGGCCGACGATCAACATGTGGACACCCTGCGTGAGTGCGAGGTTCATGAGGAACGTGGATCGCACAGAGTCACTGGTGGGCACGACGATCTCTGAGAACGACGCGCTTGGATCGACTGTGAACTTGGGGATGGTTTCGAGCCACGGCACCCACGTCTCCTTCTTCAGATCGAACGAGTAATCGTAGACCATCCCGGTCGGTGGGAAGGGCTTCTTGGCGTCGTTGTTGAGCATCTCCTGGCGCAGATAGACGTCGAATCGGATTCGACCGGCATCGTTGCCCGTAGCTCCCACCGACCAAATGAGAGCAAACAGGAAGAGGCTTTCAGCGTTGCGCAGGAAGAACGCCATGTGCTCGAGCTTGACATCCTTCTTCTCATCCTTCTTCAGTGGTGCGAAGAAGCAGTCCATCAGTCGCATCAGACTCTGCACGAAGTTGGACGGAATCTGTGGCAGCCATTCTTTCACGTACGATGTCACGAACTGGATCGACGGCCTCAAGTACACATCGAAGAGTAGATGCAGGCGCGCAGAGAAGTCGGCGATGTTCTGGGGACCCATGAGGGCCACGCCACCGATCTCGATCGTCAAGCACTCGATCCAACTGTGGATCAGAGGATCGAAACCCAACGATGAAGGCTCCATGTATACCATGCCCGTTCGACTCACCGTCGCTGGCGACGCAACCGAGAGATCCTCGACTTCGAACATCATCGTCATCTCGTTGGACATCTGGATGATCTCTCCACTGGCGAGGCACAGCTTCTTGTTGTCGTCGAGCACTGTGTTCATGTTCTCAATCCAGATCGCATCCACAGGTCCGTCGAAGATAACCCACTTGCGCGCTGGAGACGGATCACTGGCGGCTTCTCGGTACAACGTCGAGAGAATGCCGTCTTGCCACTCGTGAGTGTTCGCATCGAACTCGCCATACAACTGACCCATTGTGATCGACTTGGGGTTGAGCTGGAATCGAAGCACGCGCTCGTAGGCTTGTCCGACCTCACCGAGTTGCTTCAGCTCCGTGAGCGCTTCAGCCAGCACATTCAGATTGGCGGACTTGCCTCCTCCAGTTGCACCTACCACCATGAGACCGTGACGCACACACAGTGTCTCGTGCAGTTGCTGGACCTTCAGCATGAAGAACGGGTGCACCTGCAGCTTTTGCTTCTCAATGGTGAGCTTGATCACGCGAATCAGGGCACCAAGGTTCAGCTGTGGCCTGGCCTTCCCCGGGAACAAATCGTTGATGATGCCGCTGAACAGCGGGATATCATGGGCCAAGAACTTGGGCAGGTTGACGTCTTGCAAGGCACGCAGCAGCAGCACCTCTTCATCCATGTCTGGATCGGATCGCTTGTAGTTGCCTGCAGCTGTGATCACGGTCTTGACGGCTCGCATGCCGTAGTCATAGTGCGACTGCGACGAAAGCTGCTCCGAGCACAGCTTGAACGTTGTGACCATCTTGGCGCCGCACTGCTTCGCCTTCTCATACCCATAGGCAAAGAACATGATCTCACCGATCATTGCGTAGTCAGGGACCATCATGGCGACTGGACGGAACAAGGCGGCGAGCGAGTCTGGGAGATCGGAACGACCAGCGTAGCCCGGGTTCATTGTGATGAAGACGCCAAATTGCGGGCTCACCGCGATATCCGATCCTTCAAAAACAATTCGCTTCTCGTTTGCTCGAATCGCGAGCTGAATCGTGGTCACTTGCTGGCCAATCACAGACAACACCTCAATGTTGATGCGGTTGAATTCGTCAAAGCACGCCCAAGCGCCACAGGCGGCGAGGCCCTTGAAGAACTTGCCCATCGCAATGTAGTCCAGGCCGTCCGAACAGTTGAACACGACGCACTGCTTGGCGAGTGCCTTGGCCAAATCCTTCGTCGTCTCAGTCTTTCCTGTTCCTGCGGGTCCAGCGGGTGCACCTCCAAGGATCATCTGGAGCGCAGCCATCAACGTCATGTAGCACTTGTCCGTCAAAGGAGTGATCACCAACCGGAACGAGTTACCCAGGTACTCGTAACCGTATGGACGCCTTGCGCTGACCATATCCGCAAACAGATCATCTTCCCAGTAGTATCGGAGCTGGCTAGACCACATGAAGTCCTCTTTGGAGCTGACCTTGTTCTCGACCAACCGCGCCGTCACATCGCGAGCGTGGACGTCAATGACAGCGAGTGCACCAACACTGACGCGAGCCAGCTTGTCCAATGGGCCTCGGACCATTTGCACCATGTCTGCAAGCTGAGCGAGCTGCCGCTCCATCATTTTCTTGACGCCATCGTTTCCAGACGCGGCCATGTGCTCCTCCATTTCTCGTGTCCAATGGAACTGGCTGCCGTTCAGGACACACATACCTGGCCATTTCTGAATCCACTTGGTTCTTGAGATCTTGGTGTAGTCCTGGATCGACTGGAACATGACGTCCCGGATCGACGTGCGCATCATGTCTTCGACCTCGGTCATCCAGTGTTCCACATTCTTGTTGACTGGATTCACTGCTTTCGACATCGCCACCTTTTCGCCCTCGGCGGAGATCATCGCTGTGATGGTCAAGTCCTCTTGGAACTCCACTGACACGACACCTTCGAAGCACTTCTTCAAATGTGGCTGCACAAGCTTCACGTCTTTGCTCTCGGACAGAATCGACAGCAGTTCCTCGTTCGAGAGGAAGTAGAATCGGCTGAACGCGGATCGCTTGGTCTCCAAGAAGTCACTCAGACCTTTTTGAACTTGCTCGAGGAATCGATTGCTTTCCTGGAAACGATCGAGCAGCTTCTCGTTGTTACAGAAGGTGATCGCCAGCGGTTTTTGCTTTGCAGCCGCCAGCGTCTGTCGCCAGTTCTTGTCCACCGTCGCGAACCGCTTGCCTTCTGTTGGCAGTTGTTTGTTGATGTCTGGTGAGTCGAAGATTGGCTGCAGGTACAACCAGCTGCGCTGGACTTGGATCCACTCATCGATGACTTCGGAGACGATGATCAGAGTACGTTCCCATCGACTGATGCGCTCTTCGAAGGGTTTTTTGAAAGCTGAGAACTGCATCGCTTGAGTCGTCGTGATCTGCTCATCCAGCATGGCTTGAATCTCGTCCACGGTCTTCAAGATGTACGTCTCGGTCTCGCGGTAGTCCACGATGGTGAGGTTAACGCTCTTCCATGCGTCTTCCATCACGTTGAGCGTCTTCTCGATCTGGTATTCTTTACCTGCCGTCTCACAGATACGCGAGATGGTATCTAGGTGCTTCTCGAGGCCAAGCTCCAACACGTAGCTCAACTTCATACCACGATCTGGCCGAAACGTCATCTGGATCTCTTGATTCATTTGGGTCCAGTGGCGATCTTGCATGCCAGGGTTACGCAGTGAGAGGATGAGCGGGACGTGTGGCCGGAACGCCGCGATCTCGTCTTTGATCATGGTTGCAATGTCCGTGCATCCTTTGATCCCGAGCTTTTCAAACTGCTTCAACGCCTTCTGGATGACCCCCCAATTCGTTTCCACAAACGTCTCAATCTCCTCCCCGTTGAGATCCAAGAACGCGCCGTCCATCCACTTCTTGTGCTCTTTCAACCATACGTTCGCTGTCTTCCAAAGCATCGAGTACGGCTCGAAATCACGTCGAATCTTCTGGATCTCTTCGTAGTCAGTGATCTCGTGGCCGAAGAGAGCCTCACGCGAGTTGAACAGCCTCGCGTCTTCGTCGGCTTTGGCAATCTTCTGCTCAATGTTGATCACGTACTTGTAGACTTGATCGAGCCGTGCGAGGTCCGTGTACTGACGGAAGCCATCCACCTCATTGTGCAATGTGCGCAGTGATTCCGTGAACTCGGCCTGGCTCTCTTTCATCTCGTTCGAGAACTGAGCCTTTTGCATCTGGAGAATATGCGTCATTCGCTTGGTTTGCTCGTGGATCTGGTTCGGGCAGAGCCGCACGCGCCAAATGGTCATGAAGTCCTCGCGGTCGTAGTGGTACTGGAACTGGTCTAGCACGTATCGAAACTTGACGAGCTGCTGGCTTTGAGTGAGCAGAGGCCCAAGCTGCTGTGGTATGCTGTCGAGGTAGGCATTCATGTCGGTCAACTCCTCGATGTTCTGAGGTACTTTTTGTAGTTGGCGGTTGATACTCCCAAACTTTTCGAGGAGCTCCTTTGCCAAGCCGGTACAGTTCTTGAGGTGCCAGTCGAGAAGCTTCTTTGCCAGACGGCGATGCTTGTCTGCAATCAGGGTACGGAGACTGGCACAGTTGACTGAATATATGCCGAGCTCCACGCTGGTTGTCGGTATCGCATTCTCCACTGTCACGGCTTCCTGGTAGTGCTTCTTGATCGACTCCTGGATCTGGGCAAGGTTTGGGGGCTTGTGTTGCTGGAACTCGAGCAGGTATTCATCTTCGTTCAAGTTGAGAAAGTGAATGTACGGCTTGTAGAGTAGCAGATACTCGCGCAGCGGAACCTCAGCCTTGTCCATGACCGCCTCCAGCTCGTCACGTAGCCCCATCACCCATGCTTCTGTCGTGTTCACGCAGGGAATGCAGGGATGGCTGCTCCAAAAGAGCTTGTTCATCACGATCTGCTCCACCTGCTTGATGTTCTTGAGGTTATCGCACATCTTGGTGAACATATCCAGGACCACGGCCTTGAACGTTGCGATATTGGTGCCGAACACAAACACTTTTCCTATCCGTGGAGCGACGGGATGGAACGGGCACATCTCGGTAGGGTCATCTGGATCTTTGGGTCGCCACGCTGCAATCTTGGCGGCTTCCGCTTCCATTTCTTCATTGTTGATCACGAAGAGATCCGTGGACACGGTGATGGTCACCGAAAACAGGGACGTCGAGGACACGAGTTGGCGTTGCATGCATAGATACTGCCACTGGATCTCACCTAGAGCCGCGCGATCGAGATCAGGTGGCGCCGCAAAGGTCGTCTTGGCGTCGATGATGTGGACAGCTCCGATGGCTGCACGCTTGATGTAGTCGCGAAACTGGTGCAACGAGTGGTCTGTGAAATATCGCAGTGTGTCCTTCATGCTGAAACTGACGCGTCGCAGCAAGGATCGGAGCTTGCTGAACTCGTACGTGTCTTGACGGGTTTCTTGCAGATAGTACCATCCCTTCCCGACGTTGGCAAGCGACGTTCGGATGATTGTCGCCACTCGACTTGGCCACTCTTCGTTGACGGCTTTGAGTACCGTTCGTTCAAGTGATTGCTGTCGCTGTTGAAATTCTTCTAGCTTCATGCTTCGGCCCGGCTTGACAGCGAACAATTCGAGTTGCAGTATGCGGTAGCACTCTTCGTTGATCTTGATGAGCGCCATTAACGCCTCGGGCGAAGTCAGGAACGTCTGAAACGAAAAGCTGATGAATTGGTCTGCGTAGTCGACTGGAGGAGCTGTCGTCTTCACCCTTTTACACACGATGCGAGGGCATGGAGTTGGAGGCGTCTCCTCTTCTGCGGTCAGAAACCCGCCAAAGACTTCGGGGTTGCGCTGATGTCGGTGGTGAAAGTCGAGCACGATCTTGCAGGTTGTGCGAAGATAGTCCAGCTGGATCTCATGGAGAACCCGAGTCGTGTCGGGGATCCGGTGCCCCTTGCCGTGGAAGATACTGGTGGCTAGACGAACAATCTTGCTGAGGCTCTCGTTTCCTAGCTTGTGTAGCTCCTCGACTGGCATGTAGTCAACGTAGAAGTTCTTGCGTAGTAGGTTCGCTGCTTGCAGGCGCCGCAACTGTGCCACCATGTATCGGTCGGCAAAGTTGTTGGGATCTTCCATCTTGAAGCAGATATCCAGTCGCTTGGCATCGTCGATCACCTCTGCCTTCTTGTTTCGTTCAAATTTGACAGAGAATTGGTGCGTGGCCGAATTGTACCCGATTACATAAGCATCGCACCAGAAGCTGGACAGCCCTCGTACAGTATAGAGAGCTGTGCAAGGAATCTCTACCGTGCCGTCGCCACGCTTCGCTAGGCGAATCCAGGCTTCTGGTTCATGGATTTCGAAGCTCTCATCATCGAACGTGTGCAGGTTCAATATGGCTAGAATCGCCATCCCGGTTTGACTTGGATCTTGAACAAAACGCTGGTACATTGGTGACTTGTGGAAGGCCTCTATACGCTGGCGAATGAGCTCCCCAACATTCACAGCCTCGTACAACCGTTTCTTGCGCTCCACTTCGACTTCTCGTGGGGGCAAATCGGCGACGCGCTCGTAAGGAACAAACACTTTCGGTTCGATCTCGCCTTCTTGCTTCCGCGCAGGATCTACGGCACTGACCGCGTGGCCACCTCCGACCGAAAACCCAAGCGGAAGTTGAACGTAGGACGTTGGAGAGCTGACATGGACGTTGTCCTTGATGCTGGCGACGATTGTTGCACCTTTCGTTGGCGAGCCCTTCAGAGGCGACCCGGCAGTGGGCATCATCAATGCGCCAGCCGACTCAAAGTTGACGATGCCAACGGGGATGTTCATCGCGCCCTTCGACGGACTTGTCGATGGCGCGAGGCGCCACTTGGTATCCACCTACGCACATCATGCGAATCAGCCAGGCTGGAGCAGAGTAAACCGACTCAAGCGTACAACTACCTACCTCTTCATCTTCCACACGCGCAGTCGTCTGCATAGTAGCAGCCACAGCGCTGAGGTCGTCAGCCACGCTTGGAACGGCTTGTCGATGTGTGCGCAGCAACCGCGACGCCTCTTGGGAAACCTCCTGACCATCACTCTGATCCGTAAATTTCAGGTGTCGTGAATTTTATTACCACCAAGTTGAAGTGGAGAGTGGTGTTGATGGGTTCAAGGCAATGCGCTACATGCGCGGCGCGCCATAATAGCCTCCACAACCAAGCACGACGGCATCAAGTGCGTGGGCTCCATGATATCTTTTGACAACAGGGAGAGGATCCACCAGTGATCTAGAAGAGATCCTGTATTCACGGCAAACGGCACGAACGAATTTATTCGGTCCTCGAATATAGCCTCCGCTATTTCCACGTCCATCGATCGACCAGGAATAGCCTCACCAAGTGTCGCTTTATGGTCAACAGGTTACAGTGACATCGCTGAGCGAACGCACACCGTTACCACGAGGAGCGATGGATGTTGGCGCCGTGGAGAACGCTACGCGCCTATCCTGGCGGTCAGCTCCGGAGCTGCTCATCAATGAAGAATCGCTTGTGGATGTGATTATCAAGCTGCGCACTCAAGTCCAGGCGATTGAACGAAACGAGCTGCTGAGCGGAACAGCGTTGCCTGCCTGGTTGTTACGGGTATTGACTGACGTCGCAAACAACGCCGACGCGGTGCTCGAGTGTCAGGGCCTCCATGAGCAAGTAAACAGTCTACAGAAGGAAATCCTCGAGCTTCGCCACGAGCTGTTGTTGCAGCAGAGTGCCAGCGGTTCGAGTCAAGGCTTCAGTCCGACACCTTACCATCGACTGTCTGCCGGTGGCGTGCGATCGGCTAGCAACGGTCGACCCCAGTCGATCGCTAAAGGCGTATCGCGATTGGCGAGTGAAGCTGTGGCGAGCTTGCAAGATGGAGGAGGAGGGGATGCCAATGGAGCGCCGCTACCGCCGGACACTCAGCAGGTGAACTTGGAGCAGACACTGAAGCCGCTGTGGGATGTGATTCACAAGCAGGCGAATGCCTTCTCAGCACTGAAGCAGAGCTTCGGAGAGGCAAAGGAGACGGTTGCACGATTGCAGTCAGAGATCAAGCGCCGTGACGCAGTTGTCCAAGCACGCAACGCCAAGCACGAAGGCATGGTGCATGGTCAAGTGGAAAAGCTCAACGAGTCGCTTCGTGCCTGTGTCACTCGAAACGATCTCATCGCGGCAGAGCAGCGTATCGGACAGCAAATGAAATCGGATCGGCTACTCGTGCTTGAAGAAGTGGACTCTAGGGCCAACAAGATCATTGACGACTTGCTAGCGTCACGAGCAGATCAAGAAGACATCAACTCGTCCAACGCAGAGCAAATGGAGTTCGTCACACGGAAGCAAGCGCGCATGGAGGATCACATCATCGAACTCATGAAGAAGCATACTGAAGGCCAGGAAACCATCAACGAGATGCGTGTGATTCTCAGCGATGCTGTCGCACGGGTCGATGACAACTGCTCGACGATTGACGTTTTTCAAGAAAAGGTTCGAAGCTTCGAGACCACGCAGGAAGTAGTGGCTCAACTCATCGAGGATCTGAAGAAGGAAGCGGAAAACAACGAGCGGCGTCGAGCCGATCAAGACGAGCACATGATGGAAAAGATCGGGGAGAGTGCGACCATATTGCGTGGTGAGCTGGCAGCAGTGAACTCTGTCGTCACAGAGCTCGTGGAGCTCAATATCGACAGTGAGCTGAAGGCTTTGGGGTCCAAGCTCGACATTGTCCAGCTGAGCGTGAGCGACTCGACTCGGAAGCTCACAAATGTCCAGAAGCAACTGACGACACATGAAGATCATTCCAAGGCCCAGTTCACGCAAGTGTTCGACTCACTCGACCGCGTGATGTCCAACATGAGCACGATCTCGGAAGAGAGCATGCGTCTCTCATACAATTTGAACCAAGCCGTCGAGCATGGCAACGCGCTGCAGAACGAGTTGACGACGTACAAGGAGACCACTGATAAGACGATCAACTTGCTCCATCGCACGACTCAGGATGTGCAGAGTGGTTTGGAAAAGCACAGCAAGACGACCGAGAACGAGCTCTCTATGATCAAGAACCAACTCTTCCACGTGGAAGACGCCCATTCTAACATGCGGCGTGACTTCGAAAGCACGCAGCATGACGTCGACCAGAACCTTCGGACTCAGGTTCAAGAGAACGCCAAGATAAACGGTTCCATCGACAACCTCTTCCAAGCACGAGAGGAACTAAGCGCACGACAGGATGCGGCCCAGGCACAGATGATGGCCATGCAGTCCGACGTGAGGAATGAGATTCAGCAGGCGACCAATCGGCTGGTGGCGATCGTGGACAAGGAATCAGACAGAGTCGAAGCACTCTATCGTTCCTTCCAGGAGAAGCAGGATCATTTCGCAGATGTCGTGGCGCGATCGTCGATTCGAAACATGGAACTCACCGACATGAACCGCGAACTGGACAGACTCTGTGAGATCTTTGTCACCGAATGCTGGAAGTTCGAGACGTCGGCCCGCTCGAGCTCCAAGTCAAGCGGCCGCGAGAGTAATCAGGCAAGTATCCCAGGCTCAAGCTTGGCTGTCACACGCAAGCTCTTTAATGAGCGCCAACAGCAACTGCTCGCCAAGAACTGCCAGTTCTTCACGGACCTCATGGTTGCTCGAGCTGAGTACGAGGTGCTTCATGGTGGGTGCAACAAGGAGACCAAGAATCAATTGGATCTGGACGAGCTCATGCTGGATGCGCAAGTAACTGTTGTGGAGAAGATGAAGATGAAAATCCAAACCAAGATCATGAACAACAAGAACATCGGCGAGCAGTTTGACAAGTCCACGCTGGATCGGCGTGAGCTTTATGTCGAGACCCTTGGCAACATGATTGATGCCAGTATGAAGCGCCGCACACTATGCGGATCTAACAGTGGAGGACGAAACGGAGGACGAAAATCGACAGCCATGTTTGGCGAATTCTCGATCGATGATCCCGCATCGGGTGGTTCGTTCCTCGAGACCCAACGGATCATCGGGACCAGTTCTGCTGTGGCTGGTAGCCGCCGAAAGAGCTCCACACGCAAGCAATCTACTATGCTGAGCAGCCCGGCCACAGGCCTGAGCTCGGATCTCGACAGCAATCGCGTTGGTTTCTCCCCTGGCTCTTCGTACGTGTATCGAGCGGGATTCCGGCTACCCAAGGCCGCCCAGTCTCCACCAAGCTCTCCAGTCCCAATGACTGCTCTATCGGAACATGGCGACAGCTCGATCTTCCTATCTTCGACACTGGATCCCGAAGCACCGACTTTGGACCCATTACAAGGATGGACGGGAGATGACGGAAGCGGAGGAGGTCTCTCCAAGTCCATTTCGCTTCCAGCTCTTCGCCAGCAGTGACAATTCCCAAGATGCCTCTTCAATATGTCTTTTGACAGGTCCCAATGTAATAGTTTAGTCACTATGCAATTAAAGAGGTTTCTCCTGGGTGAAGATATCCTTTGTTCACAAGGCGAAGCAGTTCGAAGGGGAAGGCGCCGGGATCGATACTCTCTACGAGCACACCAACCAGACAGAGCATACAGAACGATGGCGCACGAGAAGAGAGACATCGACATGGAGGAGCTGGAGGCTGTCCACCCGCTGCAGCTCCGGTTGGACGAAGCGGAGGAAGTGATCGCTACGTTGACCGCGAGCTCTGATCCAACCCGCGCGATTGGATCCCTCCAAAGCATCATCACCTACGGTGCGTCCGTTTCCTCTCTCCATCGGCCACAACCAAACGGAGCAAACGCGTGACTCATTCTCCCCGCTTAAATATATGTGTATGCCGCAACAGTCGGAAATGACCCTGCGAATGAGGTCGTGCAGCGCACCAAGGAGCTCGCCATCTACAAGCTGAGCCAGTTGTACATCCAGTACGGGTACGTCTGTCTCGCTATTTGTTGCCATACTGTAGGCAATTGAATTCCTAACACCACCGATATACCACCAGCCGCGAGAAGGAATTGGCGACGCTGCTGCAGTCCCTGCGTCCGTTCTTCCTGACGATCCCCAAGGCCAAGACCGGCAAGATCAGTACGTCCTGCGTTCGTCTGTACGCTTCTGTATCTTGTATTATTCACACTATCGCCTTCACTAGTCCGCACGGTGATTGACATGGTGTCCAAGGTCAAGGTGCTGGACTCGGACAAGGCGCTGCAGCTGCAGGCCGACCTGTGCTTGGACTCGATCGAGTGGTGCAAGAAGGAAAAACACACGTTCCTGCGCCAGCGCGTGGAGGCGCGTCTCGCGTCCATGTAGGTGCTTGTACTTATTTTGTCAGGCGCGTTGCGGTCGGTCACTCCATTGATATGGTGATTGTATGTAGCTACTTCCAGCAGCAAAAGTACCAGCCAGCACTCGACTTGATCAACACGCTCGTGCGTGAGATCAAGAAGCTGGACGACAAGCAACTGCTCGTTGAGATCCACCTGGTCGAGAGCAAGCTCCACCACGCGCTGCGCAACGTGCCCAAGGCCAAAGCGGCGCTCACCGCTGCCCGCAGTATCTCCAACACGATCTACGTCGTGCCCAAGACGCAAGCGCAGATCGACCAGATGTCGGGCGTGCTCCACGCGGAAGAGCACGACTACAAGACGGCGTACTCGTACTTTTACGAGGCCTTTGAAGCACTCGCGACGCTAGATGAGAAGGAGGCGCTGGGCTGCCTCAAGTACATGCTGCTCAGTAAGATCGCGGCGGGCGGAGCGAGCGAAGTGAACAACATCATCAACGGCAAGCTCGCCATCAAGTTCTTGGGCGTGGACCTGGAGGCGCTGCAAGCCGTGGCCAAGGCCCACGAGAAGCGGTCGCTCGAGCAGTTCGAAGCCGCGACCAAGAAGTACTCGGCCCAGCTGGTCGACGATGCGCTGATCAAGATCCACCTCGGCAAGCTCTACGAGAAGCTACTCGAGAGCAACCTCATCAAGATCATCCAGCCGTTCTCGTGTGTGGAGATTGCCCACGTGGCCAAGCTCATCAACCTGCCGCTGGCGCAAATCGAGCTCAAGTAAGTGTTTGGTGGGAGGGAGGCATCATGCTTGGTACCATCATGGATACTGATCGTTTATGACGTAGGCTGTCGCAAATGATCCTGGACCACAAGTTCCACGGCATTCTCGACCAGGGCAAGGGCCAGTTGATTGTGTACGAAGGCACCGACGAAGATGTGAGTCGCTGTCGTGGGACCCAATGCTGTGGTTGAATGGTGCTAACGTGGTGTGATTGATGTGGCGCAAACCATAGAGAACCTACACGACAGGCCTCGGCGTCATCCAGAACGTCGGCAACGTGGTCAACAGCCTGTTCCGTCGCGCAGAGAAGCTGCATGCCTAGTTTTTGTGGGCAATGAGAGCACGGACACATCGAACGCACAGTCCAGGATTCAAGCAATATGCATTCGACTATATTGAGTGTGTCAGTCCGTGGGTTGTCGTGGGGCTCCAGTCGCTCACAACTTGGAGGTGCTGCGCACCATCGTGGCACGGATAATGCCGTGCGGGTCGTCGGTCGGGAGGAACACCTCGCCGTGCGGGTGCTTGTTCTTGAGCCCGAAGCGCGTGAGGTCCACGGGCAGGTTGTGCACGTTGGGCATGGTGATGGTGATGTCCTTGACCGACGGCACTTGGTCCAGCACGGCCTCGCCCATCTTGTACAGCGTGTACTGCACGGCAGGCGAGTCAACACCGACGTCGGCCGGACCGGCAAAGGTCTCAATCAACGCACGCTTGACGTCCTCGTACTGCTTCTTAAAGTCGCAGCGCGTGGCCTCGCTAGTGTAGTTCCACGTCGCGGTCACGATGGAAGCGACGAGACGGTCGGGCACATCGGGCAGCGTGGTGTACGGGTCACGGAAGAAGTCGACGAAGCTGCTCTTGGCGGTCTTGAGCACCTTGAGATCCGAGATGCCCGACTGGATCGAGAGCTGGATGTCGCCGGCGAACGAGCCCTTGCGCGCGACCACACTGCACGTCGGCATCCCATTAACGTTAGTACTAGTAGTCGATATAAATGAGCATGACAGGACGTACTAGGTGTTGGCGATGCCGCTGCCGCCGCCGACGAACGCGTGGTGGTGTGGCATGACCTTGCCCTTGGAGTCGGGCGAGTCGACGCGGATCCACTCGGTTTCAACGATCTTGATCTTGGCGACGTCGATCTGACCAGCATCACACACAACGGTATGGGGGATTAAACTCACACAACCGTGAGCAAAGGAATGGCGTGAGGCAGCCACTCACGATGGCAGGGTGGGTTGTGAGGAAGTGCTTGGCGAGGATGATCGCAAAGTCCTCGATGGTCGCGAACTCGTGCTTCTTGGCGAGCACGTACACCGTGTTCTTGACCGAGTCGGTGGGTAGCACGCCGCCGTTGTCGCCGTCATAGTAGGCGCGCTCGGCGGGGCCTTCGAGCAGGATCTCGGCCTCGAGCTGGATCACCGAGTGCTTGTCCGGCTGGCGGTCAACCTTGAGCATGCGCACGTGGCCCTTCCCGTGTTCGTGGGTGAGGAGCTTGACGACCATGTTCACTACTGTTGCTGGTAGTGGCTCGTTCGCGGCGAATCGCAGAATGGAACGGAGCGCCGTCGAGCGAGGGCGACGGGCTGGGCTGAATGCGAATGCGAATGCCTCGTCAAGAGCGGACCCCTCCGTCGTTTGAAGATCTCGACGGTCGGTCGGTCGGGCAACGGAGGCGAGAAACAATTCGCATTCACCGCATCCACCAAGTTGCACAGAAACGAATCATAATCATCTATATCCGTACTATGGCGCAAACGATCCATATATGCATTGATATAGCCACTTTAAGCCGATATTTCCGAGATGTTTTCGAAATCCGTGGTGTAAAAAGCGTAAAAACCCTCTTGCCAACCAACACGTTGGGTTTTTACGACTTCAATCTCGTTTCTTAGTGGCTGGTTTTTGATCCCTCTCCAAATCGATCGTGGCCCACATCACCTTCCGCGAAGGTCATCACGGTTTTCACTGGGCCACAACCGCGGAAATGCAGACCACCGCGCGACGGCTCGCGACCTCCGCGCTGCGCGCAGCTACGGCGCCGCAGCGCCACGCCTCCATCCGACGCGTGTCTGTGGCTACCGCACGCTCCTCTCCTTCGCGCAAGATCAAGGTTGCACCGTCGCCCAGTCCCAATGGCAACCATTCCACCACCACCACCACGACCAAAAACAACCACACATCGTCATCGACACCCCATGCCGTCGCGCTCTTTGACCGCTCCACCTCTCTGGATCCAGAGAGCGCCAGCAGCGACAAGCTCGGGTTCTGGAAACCGCAGGACCGCGCGCGGTTCCGGACGTATCTGCTGGAATGCCTCCACACCGGACTGGTCTCGGCTGGCCTGCGCAAGTCCCTGGCGCAGTACCCGATCCTGACCACGCCATGGACCGACCACGAGCTCGTGCTGCTCGTCGGCGCGCTGATCAAGAGCAACCGCACCGAGCAAGCCTTGCAACTTCTGCAGACCCAGATCAAAGACCTGAGTGACAAGAACCGACTGAACCGCGTCGCCGCCGAGAGCGCTCGCCTCGGCAACGCGTTCGTTGCACTCGGGGTGCTGGATATTGCGCGCCATTTCCGCATCGCATCGGACGTGGTGACCTACACGAGCGCGATCCACGCCTGCGCACGCGCGGGTCGGGACGACATCCCGCAGGCCATCGACATCTTTGAAGAAATGCTCGCCGATGGCGTCACGCCCAACCACCGCACATTCGGTGCGGTCGTGCTGGCGCTTGCGCGCATGAACAAGTGGGACGAGATCGAAGAGCTCGTGGACGGCATCCGCTTCGACGACGCGCTCACCAAGAGCGACGTGTTCTCGTCGGCGATCGCCGCGTGTGCCCACAACCGCCAGTTTGTGATCGCCAGTAAATTGTACGCGCAACTGATGGACGACGGCGTGTACCCGGGGGAGAAGGTGAGCAACGCGGCGCTGAGTGCGTGTGCGCGCACGTCCGACGTGGAGCAGATGCACAAAGTGATGGCGTTCATGGAGGCCCACGGGGAGCCGTCCATCTACACGTACAACACGATGTTGTCGGCGTACAGTCAGGCGGGCCACATGGACGACGCGCTCACGATCTACCAGCGCATGCAGAACCGCGGGTTCAAGCCAGACGTCATCACGTTCAACGCGCTGCTGCTCGGCGCGCGGCGGTCCCGGCGGTGCGACCTGCTGCCGCTCATCTTGGACAATATGAATGCGCGTGGCATCGTGTGGGACGTGTACACACTGAACGGCCTACTCGAGCTCAGTGCCGTGCAGGGCAGCGTGGAGAACGCCAACGACTTCTGGCGCACGGCGTGGAAGGAGAAGAAGCTGCGGTACGACCGCACCAACTACGAGACGCTCTTTGGCGTCTACTACGAGTGCGGCGAGTACCAAGCGATAATCGACTTTTGGAGCAAGGACCGCTGGTGCCGACGCCGTGCCAAGAGTGCCAAGACGCTCAACTTTTTGCTGCGTGCCTGCTCCAAGCTGGGCCAGGTGGAGACAGCGAACGCGCTGCTGGATGAGTTCGTTGGGCGTGGTCAGGAGCCGACCGCGATCGCCCACAACCACATTCTATCCACGTACCTCGCGGCGGACGACTGGCCAGGTGCGCAGACACAGCTGGAGGTGATGGCCAACGAACCGGCGCTCGCCACCACGTTTGCATTCACCTCGGTGATGAAGTACGCGTTCAAGAAGAGCCACTACGCCGACGCGCTCTCCGTTTTCGAGCACTACCTGGACACGTGTGAAAAGCACCGGACCCATCGGTCGCCGCTGCTGCAGTACCCACCGGATGCGCTCTTCATTCTCGCAGGGTATGCGGCGGACGCGCTCGGGGACCACGAGCAACTCGTGAGCGTGTACCAGGTGCTGCCTCTCACGACGCTGTCCACCGCGGTGGTCACGGAGGTCGCCAGACTGGTGCTCGCGTCCTGTGAGAAGCGAGACGACTGGCGCTGTGCCGTGGCGCTGTACGGTGAGCTGTCCAAGCATTTGGATGACGACACCAATGTCCAGTTCTACGAGGTCGTGGTCAAGGTCGTGGCGCGAGCCGGCGCCTTTGAGCGAGCGCTTGAGTTGAATGGCGGCGAGTGGTACCGTGATAACCGCCACGACAAGGGCTGGTTCTAGGTAGTGGTGGATAGGAAGGAAGGAAGGAGTTCGAGGTGATCACACTGAGAAGATAACGTACTGACCGACAGCAGAATAGATAGAGTGGATTCAAATCATCATCATCACACACACACACAGACTATGATAAAGCTTTGGCTTCTTCATGCTGGTGCGTCCACGCTCGGGAGACGGCCGAGCAGCTCCATGTGCCGAACAAACTCACTCCATGTGATGCTGTCGCTGGCCACGAGCCACTGCGAGTCGAACGTAAAGTCCGGCGACGGCAGCATCAGCGTGAGTGTGTTGTCATCCATCGAGACGTCGACTCTACGGACACGAGTGTCAGTCAATCGAGTCGAGCAAAGCACGTACTGTTCAGTGTACGTACACAAACACAAACGCCCTCACGGGGCTGCTCAGCAGCCACGTCATCTCTCCTTCTCCAGCAGGTGGGGGGTCTTGCTTGTTCTGTTGCACAAGCAGCGACGGCACTGCGAGCAACGCGTGCTGTGGGATCGCGTACCCATCCAGTCGGTGGATCTCGATGGTCGTCTCCTTGGGCTGGAAGAGCTTGGACACCTTGCGCTCAACGATGTGGTACACACGAGCCTGGTCCAATTGGTACACCTTGCAGACGCTCTTCTTTACGTGCGGCTGCGAGAGTGCATACGCATGGAAAAAGTAGTCGCAAATACGACGCTGGCGACGCATATACCGAGCCTTCTTGTCTCGTTCCAGCACGCCACTCGAGGTGGAGAACGCGTAGAGTTTGGGGCACTTGAGGTGGTTCTTCTTCTTCCACTCGACCGCGAGTCGGTTCATGAGCGTGTGGTCATTCCCAAGCACAACGATAATGTCGGCATCAAACAACTCGACGGTCTGCACCAGAAAATCGTATCCTTCGCGCTCGACCCACCCGCACGTGGTGATCACACTGCCCGAGGCATTCACGTGTGGGTCCACTGCCAGTTGCTGCTTCACCGCCCGTGCGAGTCGGTTCAGAACCTCACTGTACTGCTTGGGGCAACCTTCGAACGTCGTCGCCCCGAGCGAGTACACCACGGGTACAGTCAACGGGAAGCTCTCGTCTTCGACACTGAGACACTGCTTGTCCAGTCGCGTCGCGGCGATCGTACCTGGTACACTGATCTTATTTTGACCGACGTTCAGGTCCACGTGGATGGGCTTTTCATCGCAATGCAATGCGTAGTTCAAGAGGATCTTGGTGATGGTGGACTTGCCCGTGTTCACGGGGCCACACACGACGACACGTGGGCCGGCAACGCCGTGCTCTCTCGCAGTTTGGCGACGCTTCTGTAACTCCTCGTGGAAATTGCGGTACTCGGGCATGGGCGTGCCATCCGCCCGCTCAATCGACTGCCGCGCGCCGCTCAATTCGACGGTGGCGCCGGTCCAGGAGAACACGGCGACGCGGCGGTCGCGCACGGCGTACGCGACGTTGGGTTCCAGCTTGAAGCCAAAGAGCTCCGCGGCGCCGTCCACTAATACCACGGTCACAACGCCGTGCTCAGCGACCGTGATGCGCAGCTCGTGGCGCACCTTGAGCGCGATGCGCTGGCCATCTGCTGGTGCCATGAGGGTACGTCTTCAGTCTGTCGTGCGCTTGGATGACTGCAATGATGATGGCAATTGACAAGCAAACGTCGGTATCAGAATACTCAGATATATGGATCAGTTTACTCAGATGCACATGAGCTCGGTCACTCGATCCACTTGATCGAGCCCACCAGGACGTGCTTGGACGGAAGGGGCCCAGGTGACGGCACGAGTAGCACAAGCTTCTTGTCTGCCTCTCGTACTTCCTTGCTGCAGTCGTAAAACCCATACAAGTCAGTTGAGATGGTTATTCAGATACCGTATCCATCCACGTGAGACGTACATGAATACGAAGCCGGCGGTCGGCGCCGTGAGAAGCCACGACGTATCCGACGACGACGAGAGCGCATCGCGATCGGCTTTCTTCGGGTGTGCGACAGCGGCAAGCGAGTGCATGAGCTCCGTGGTCTTTTCCAGCTTGGTCACAAACAGACTGCTCGTCGCCGTCGCCGTCTCTCCGACTGGTAGCATGCCAGCAGACACTTTCATATCGCGCACCGCGTAGAACTCGATCTCGTCCCACGAGTACTCATTGATGCACGGAGACAGCAGTGGGATGGGCCGCATCAGTGAATACGATCCATAAAAGTAGTCGCGGATGCGGGACGAACGCCGTGCCGATCGGTACTTGGTGTTGAGAGGCACGACGCCACCAGAGCGCACAAGCTTGACGATCGACATGGCATTGAAAGTCGGCAGCTTGGCCAGCGAACTCTGGAGGCGACTGTACAGTCGGTCTTGGCCGATCACCAGCACGACGTCCACGTCAAACGCCTCGATGGCTTCCACCAGCAAGTCGTACCCGACGCCGTCGACCCACCCGCACGTGTTAATGATACAGCCGGACGCGTTGACTTCGTCATCATCTGTCAGGCGGCACTTGACAGCACGCGCTAGCTGCTGCAGCACACAGCGGAAGTAGTCGGCGTTGTCGGACATGGACGTGTGGCCGAAATAGTACGTGAGTGGGTTCGTCAGCACGTACCCTTCTTCGACGCTGAGGCAGTTGATGTCCAGCGGTGTCGCCGATAGGGAGCCGGGCACGCTGATGCTGTTTTGGCCAACGTCAATGTCCACGTGCGTCGGTTTCTCGCCGAGACGCAGCGCATAGTTGAGAAGGATCTGGGTCAAGGTGGACTTGCCGCTGTCCACCGGGCCAGCAATGAGCACACGCGGGCCAGCGCTGTGCTTGAGCTTGGCGAGCTCGCGGCGCTTCTGAAGCTGCGCGTGGATGTTGATGTAGCTGTTCATGGGCGTCTCTTCCGACGTGTAGGCTACCTCTCGCGCGCCCGTGACATGGAGCGTGGCGCCATACCACGTGAAGATCGCAGCCTTCTGGTCGCGCAGCGTGTACTCGTTGTCGATCGCGAGCTCGATGCCGAAGAGCTCCGCTGAGCCGCTCACGAGCTTGACCTTGATCTCGCTCTGCGCGGCCACCTCGACGCGGTACTCGCACTCGCGCCCGAGCACGATCTCCTCCATCGCCATTTTTCACCAGTGGTAGAGTGTTGGTCTATGGCGGCGTCCATGTCGGTAAATTTATAGCATCGACATCGGTTCTTAACTTTTGACCCAAGTTGAATGAATATGATGCCGTCGCACGCAACAATGGAGCCCAAGCGGCTTGGCGTTAAGCACCAGGGATGGCTGCGCGGCGCGGCGGATCGGCGCCGTGAGTTCGTGCAGCAGCAGCGCCAGGCGCGCCGCGATCTTACGGCGCATGCACGACGCCTGGCTGCTGTCGAGAAGGACCATGAGGAGTCCGACACGGAGGCAATGGAGATCGTCGCCTCCTCCTCTTCCAAGACCAAGCTCAAGACCAGAGAGGAGCGCATCAAGCGCAGACGCGACCACTTTGCGCAGCAGCTCACTGTGCCGGAGTGGATGGTGGAGGTGCCCACGGATCTCAACGGCCGCGACAGCGAAAGCGATCAAGGCTGGTACGTCATGCCGCGACCCGAGGGCAAGCGATATCTCGTGATCGCCAGCAAGTACGTAGCATATCAATCCATGCTGCACTCACTCACCACGGATAGTATTAATA
The DNA here is from genome assembly GCA_023337575.1 of Pythium chondricola. Taxonomy (NCBI): domain Eukaryota; phylum Oomycota; class Peronosporomycetes; order Pythiales; family Pythiaceae; genus Pythium; species Pythium chondricola. The sequence goes on from JAADXF010000173.1 coordinate 26,294, forward strand.
CTAGCGCTAATACTACTTTATTATAATGACAGTGGCATTACGGTGGCGAGAACGCAGTCGGGCAGCGTGCTCAAGAGGTTTCCGTCCGCATTGCCCGGTGGGTCCCGCAAGACCGCGGGCGCGACCGAGGCGTACTGCATTCTCGACTGCATCTTCTACGAGGGCGACTCGACCTTCTATGTGCTGGACGTAATGTGCTGGAAGGTATTAATATTTGGCATCTATCTACACTGTATCATCAGTGCATATAGGAGCACTAACCGTTTTACGACGCCATGCCAGGGCTACCTGCTATACAACTGCTCGGTCGACTTTCGACTCTACTGGTTGCGAGACAAGCTGGATGAAGGCACGGCGGCGATCGCGTCGTCGGCGAATCCGTTCCCGCTCGTGGTGAGTGCTGCTAACGCGTGATATACCGTACAAATTGGTGTCTGACCAGCACGCCTTGTTGCTCACCAGCCCGTCCCGTGCTTTGAGTGCGACGAGCAAGGAATCCACAGTGCGTACACGACCGAGTTCCCGTTCACCAAGTGAGGGATGTTTGGTGATCGCACTGATGGCCGTGCCAACTGACTGATGTTGATGGTGACGTAGGGACGGTCTCCTGTTCTACTTGAAAGCCGGGCACTATGAGTTGGGCCTCTCACCGCTGGTACTGGTGTGGAAGGATACTTCGACCAGTCGGTTCTTCACGTCCACGGAGAAGCCGACCATCGTACTGCGCCTCAACACCGAGCAGCAGTTCACGACGCTCGAGGGCATGGTGCTGTGGACACCCGACCCGGCGTTTGTGCTCGAGAACGAGTTGACCGACGGCGACCTCGCCAAGTTCTCGTTCGATCAGGGATACTTTGGAGAAGACCAGCAGCCGCACTTGATTGGACTGGTGTTTCTCAGTCGGTGCTCCCCGCAGCGGGCGCTCGCTGACAGCTGGACCAAAATCCTCTTCCAGTTCAACGCTCGCTCTGGAGGTCTCCCGATCGAGCGAATCGTCGAGGTAGGATACGGCACTTCTTCTCTCATTCCACCAGGGTGCTGATTCTCGATGTCTTGTGCCTCAGGCTGCGCGACGACCCGTCACGGAGGCGATGCAGGACGCGACGTTCTAAGCTCAAGCGGCACCGCAATAAAACTTGTCCGTATGGAGTGTTTCTTGCCCTCTCTGCTGCAGAGCACAGGGTGTGCATTGATCACCGAGCGGCGCCGTCACTGGGTCGCGACTTGCCCTCGCCACGGACGCCAAAGTTGCCTCTGAAGAACGGCAGCGCAGTCTGCTGTCGTGCGGCATCCACAGATGACGACTTTGTCTGCTTGCGCTTGTACTTGCTGCCGGTGGAGCTCTTCGATTTATGGGGCGATAAGTTCCCAGATCGTTCAAGCGCATCGGAATGAGCCAGATCTGTGAAGTGGTCGTCCACATTCATTGCGGACCGCCGCGCGAGTGTCGGTAGCGTCGAGCAATCTGCTTGATTCGAGGTACGTGGCATGGTGATCGATGACCGCCCTCGCCTCGGTGCCTCTTCACCACGCTCTTCATCTGATTCCTCGATGTGGGTGGGTGGTAGCATGAGCTGAAGCTGCTTCCGGCTCTTGAGGATCTCGCGCTCCGATGGAATACGCATTCCATGTCGACTCTGGGGCGATCCAACAGGCAGGCCCAACAACTTGCGAAGCTTCCGGGTGTCGCGGACAGCGTACGCCTCACATTCAACTTCTTCGATCGTCAGAGCCTCAGCAAATGGCATCGCATACGACTGACGGGCCTTGTTGTGCTTGCTCTTGAGTCGCAGCTGGGTCTTTCGCTGGAGGGATGGCAAGTAGGACTCGCATGGCACGGCTGATGACGGAAAGTATGGCTCAAATGGCTCGTACAGGTCCGTCAGATACGCCACTCGAAGTCGGTCGTGGCACTCACGCTCGAGTTGCTCAGCCTGGGCTGCAGTGGACCTTCGATCTTCTGCGTCCATGAGAGTCAACTCAGCCAGTACCCTCCGCATGTCCGCAACCTTTGCCTCTCGTTTAGCGTTGCGGATCGCAGTGGCACGCTTGTCTTCAGCGATCATGCGCCGCCGCTCCAGCTCGAGGAACGCGAGCCACTCTCTCATTGCTTTCTCCTCTCTCGCCATCGCTGCTAGCGTCGCCATTCTGTTCTCATGTTCGATTTGCGCGGCTCGCTTCTGCTCGAGCTCCAGCTGATGTGCGAGGATCTTCTTGAGCTCAATCTGATGCAAGCGCCGCAGCTGCATCGCTTTCTCCTCTCGCTCTTTGTCTTGCCGTGCCTTCTCGGCCTGGCGTTCGACGTCAGCAATGCGCTCTGCTTCCAGGCGGTCCAGCATCTCCTGTCGCTGGCGCTCCCGCGCGAGCTGCTCTTCTTCCTCCAATCCTTCATCTCCATTGTCGATACCACTACCAGCGAGCCAGCCACCAGCGTTGATACGAAACTTTCTCGGCAAGTTCCCAAAGAAGTACGAGGCCGTGAAATCCGTTCGCTTAGGGGGACTCATCGGAAGCTGGTCCACTTCCTCGTGGTCATCATCGTCGCTGATCGCGCCATACGCGTCGTTGAGCTCCCTTGATAACGCGTCTTCGATCCCCATGTGCTCACACTCGCCTTGTTCACGACTACCCGTGTCCTCTTCAACCACTTGCGGCAAATTATCATCGTCGTCCTCGACTTGTTCGTCGTCTGCGTGAGACACCAAGTGCCTCATGGATGGATCACGAATCTTGCGAATCACGACCGGTGGAGGGACTGGAAACGCGAAGGGTGCCAGCCCCGGGACGGGCAGCGTCTCCACCAGAATTGGCGCTGGTAGCTTCCCGTACAGAACCACATTTTTGATGCGGCTCGCACGAAGCTGCTGTCTACGCTGATTCTCCACGAACACCTGCCGAGCCACAACCGATCGGAAGTATGCCTTCGCAAACTCTTTTTCACTTGCGCGCAACGTCGTGACGTGCTCTTGCTCCAAGATGCTGTGTACCGAGGCATCCACCATCGCTGCTTTGACTTCTCGCTTCAAGAACTCGGTGCGTTGGAAACTGATAGGGGCAGACCACCAGAGCACGAAAGCGGTGGCGAGGTTGAGCACATCCGCACCGTTGACAGCTCCGACTTGTAGGTCTGGAAGGACGACGTCATCCAGCATCGCCGCAAGTTGGACTTCTGGATCGACGATCGCCATCCCGATCTCGAGGATGCGACTTGCATCACTCAGGGCTGACCACGCTGACGGTGAGTCGGCCGCATCCATCGCTAGAAGTGCTGGGAGTTCATCAAACAGGAACACCGGTTGCGTAGATGCTGCCTCTCCTTCTTCCACCTCACGGAGTGCATCCAATCGGTGCTTCAGGAATGCAGTGCGCTCGCTCACTCGCTCCATCACCACAGAGGCTGCGATCGTGGACGCCGCCGTTGATCCAGGACGCCCCGTTGCATACCACATCGCGAAGTCGACCCAGTCACTTGAGTTAATGTCGGTGCTGGGCTGTGGACACGTGTGGCCGGCTCGCTTCAGCTCCATTTGCACGTGTCCATCGCGAGCAGCGAACTGCAACTCTTCCACCAAGAACATCTCTCGGATTCGCTGCCGGCCAAGCTGGTTTGCAAGGTACCAGCGACTGTACGCGCGTACCTTTAGCTGCGCCTTCACATCTATGCTCGTAAATTCGGCCAGCGTCGGTACTGCGATGTTCTCAGCTTGTGCGGCTTCTACTACGCCTTTCGATCGGCTTGCAGCCATCAGCTCGATCGATTGGTGGTCACCTGGTAGGGAAGACCACGCCAGAAATGTTGCCGTTGGTTTCCGTGCGCCACCAGGTTGAGTTGGATCGGCGTCGGATGCACCTAACCTGCACTGCCTGCTTGATCCACCAAAATCCAGTCTCAACTGCTTGTCCCCACTCGTATCTGTGAGTGACACAATGGCGATCTTGTCTTGATGGTGAGTGTACTCGGTCGTTTCGAATATCGGTGGTGGTATCGATGCTACTGGATACGTCGACTCCATGGGTAGAGCAGCCGTGACGACTGCACATCGTGACTGCGACGAGTGGGGGGCAGCGCGAGACGATTTGTACGTACGCGGGCGAGCACTGCTGAATTGACTGGGCAGAGTCTCCGGGGCATATGACGACGAGATGCGTTGCTGGGACGGTCTTCGCTTCACAGGTTTCGCTTGTGTTCGTGCTCGCGCTGTCGGTACATCAATGCAAATCGACGCTTCTGTTCGCGTGTCTGATTCCGCAGAAACGCTGGCGTCCTCCACTGGATCGGGGGAGTCGCTATTCTCCTTGACTTCATCACCAGCGTTTTGAAAGGGGAGGGGGTCCTCGCCGTGCACACAATCATTCTGTCTTGCAGGGGATAGCCTGTTTGGGGAAGGCGGTCGAGCAACTTCGATCTCATGGAGGGCTTCGATGTGATCAACCGTTGGTAGCGTGATGCAGAGTCGTACTGAGTTGGACGAGTCCCGCAGAGCTTCAGGCGAACGAGCGAGACCTTCTTGAGCACATGTGATCTTCGTGTGAGTGCTCGAGTTGGCGCGGACGTCAACATCATTCGCTGCTCGAGCGATGGCAAGTCGATTCAGCACAGCTTGTTTGTCTTGGTCAGTGAGTACGTCAAGGCACTCGAGGCAACGACCAACATAGCCCATCAAATGATATCGTCTAGTAAAGACACACACAGAGGTCAAGCACACGGTCATTGCCGAGAAGCAGAGCAACACCGCGCGTACCCGCCTCCACATTCGAGGAATGTGCCAGTCGGAGGTGCGTGGAGTCTCAGTCGCCGATGTGGAAACATGAACGTCATGCTGACGCACCAGATAAACACGATCCCATCGGTGTCGTACGTCACCACCCAGGCAAACTCGTCTAGGTGTGGTGGGCTTGACACGACTCGTTTCGCTGCGTCTCCAGACTCGACAACGACTTGGCATACCCGAGTAAGGTGCAGATCGATCGAATGAAGCGCTTTCTTCACGACGACGACATTGCGATGGCTTCGACTGATTTGTTGGGGAGTCGCTGGTGGTGGAAGCCGCCAGCACTCGAATCCACCGTCCTTCGATCCGGCAAAGAAGAACTCCGTCCCCATCAATGCGCACGATGATATCGACTGCCCATAGTTTCGGAAGCAAACAACCAAGTCCCAATTGACTCGATTCACATCCGCCTCGTTGCATGTCCTTGCGTTTGGCTCCAACCGCACGGTCCACGCTTTCACCTCTCCGTCCTCCGCGGCTGAGACAAGTGTGAGCGGCTTGGACTGGTACTGGTACAGCTTGCTGGAGTCCTGTGCATGAAGGATCGAAACCAACCTGACAAAGAAGGCACGCTTCAAGATTGCAGCAGGAGAGCATGTGATATCAGCAGTTCACTTACTTGTTGCGATGGAGGGTTTTTGAGCACAGGAGAGTAGCGTTGGCATCTTGATCGATCTCCCACATTCTCACCACACCTTGTCCGTCTCCAACAAATACGAGAGGTGGGCCACCTTGGGCATCCGTTATCGAATACAACACCGTTGGCGTCATGTCGATTGAGCACATTTGTGTTGTCCTCTCGGTCGTGAGATCAACATGGGTGATGTCGCCACAAGACCATGCTGTCACAAGGCCGCTTGGCACGGCGCACGTGTCAACAATCACGTGAGGTGCTTCATGACTTGCAACGTGTTCGAGTCCCATCGCGTAGAAATCGTCGAGGATCTCATGCTGCAACAGTAGCAGACTTGGCGGATCCCTGTAGAGGATTGCGACTCGCTTCCAATCACGAGCCTCAATGCGCGACAGCTTGGATCCCACGACGTTCGTCACCAGTCTTCGAGTCCACGCATTTGTCGCGATGCTGGTGATGGGGAGAAACAACTCGACGATGTACATCCCAGAGGACCCGACCACCACCACGAAATTCCGGGTCGAGTCGGCGCTTGTGTCTGCATGCAACTCGACGTACTCTTGTGTGGATGGAGCAAACTGCAGGTTGATTCGGGGCCGGCTGGTCTGGGCATCAGCTTCCAACGGGCTGCAAGATGCTACCGTGAGGTTTCCACCGACGTCAAGCAGCGCAAATCCATCGAAGACTGGAGGATACGCTCTCGTCGCTGGATTACTGAAGCCTCTCTCAATCGCTTGAACGGCGACGACGGCATCCTCGTGCACGTATTCTCCCGCTGGTTGCAGTTTCTGCATGCGATTACCGCGCACGGTCGTCGCTTGTAGCTTGTAGATGCTGCACGCTTGTTCGTGGCGCTGGATGTACATGGCTTGCATGTATCGATCGAAGGTACTGGTATTCTGGTGGATGGACGCCCCAGCCTCCTTGTAAAACGTTCCAATGCGCGCGCAGGTGGTGGCGTCGAACGCATGGATGCTACGTCGACTGCACGCTAGGATTGTGCGACTGTCCCGTGTGAGTTCCAGGCGATTGTAAACGGTCTTGTGGCTCTGAAAGTATCTAGGGTTACCAACACGAAACACCAAGCGGTAGGGAACACGCTCGTACCCCGGCATGAACGCGCTGGAAACCTTTGCACTCAAAGGCCTCGTCACGACCCGAAGCTCGCAGGAGCCATACCTTGAACCCCCCATTGGAATCGGATGTGATCAGCTCACGGCGATCTGGGTTGCTGATGATCGAGAGAATGCGCCCACTGCTCGCTACAACATGTGTACACGTTGTGGACCCGTGGGCCAAGTCGGCACTGGTATGGTCGGTCAATGGTGAAGGATGAGCTCAACTCTAAGCTGACCGCGATCCATCACTTCGCCATACCTCAGATAGTTGTGCTCTAGGCGCCCGCCTTCCGTCTGAACGATGACTCCATACGCGTTGATCTGGAATCATCATCACGGTCATTTTATGTCGTAGAGTATGCAAGATTCAACCACGTACCCAGGGAAGAACAAGGACTCGGTGGAAGACCGTGTTCGCTTGGGCATGGTGCTGTGCAATCAGGGTTCCTCCGAGCTCTAGTAGATCCCCAAACAGACACAGTGTGTTGCGGCTGGCGACGAGGAGATGGCGGTTCGCCTGGTTAAAGCATGATGCCGTGGCGTTCCGAAGCGGATACCTCTCCCCACGCAGCGCAAGCGTGATCGCAGCGTAATCAACGCCATATGAGCCGTGACTTGGCGGCACGTGTGCTTCATATGTCGTCGATTCCCCGTCCATTTCCACGGGGGTCGTGACAGTTGAGACATCGTCTCGAAACCTCTCCTATATTTACGATCCTCACAATCGAATCAGTTGACGATGATGCGTGAACGATGCATGAATGCTGTAGCCATGAATCAGTATGAGATTCAGATACTGTATCAATGCATCTATACTGCGCTCACAGGTCGACGCGCAGCCACGCACCGTGCACACAGGCCCACTCTCTCCAATCCGATACCGAAGTATCACATTCCACAGGTGCCGTATACGTTTTCACAGCACCAAATATACGTTTTCAGCGTCACTGCATCGCTATATACAGGTCAACATGGACCCTTTGTACTGAAATACGTGATCTCGCCCCTTTCTAAGCTGATCGTATCCCTCTCTAATCCGATACCAATGTATCATATTCCACAGGTGCCGTATACGTTTTCACAGCACCAAATATACGTTTTCAGCGTCACTGCATCGATTTATACCGGTCAAACTGGACGCTTGCATTCGCCTGTTGAGAGAGGGGGGACTTCAACTCCTTTTTGCACCTCACTC
>JAADXF010000174.1:0-34009 GCA_023337575.1 Pythium chondricola
CTTCTTGCCTTTGGTCGGCGCACCCTTTTCCGCCTTGTCCTTGCCGCGAGCCTTGAGCTCAACACCGAACTGAAGGCGGTTTTCGTCCGACTTGAATGGCCACTTGCCGATCGTGACCGAGAACTTGAGCGCACCGGCAGGTACGTCGATGGTCTGGTTGCCATTGAGCGCTGTGCCGTTGGCCATATAGATGGTCGCAGTGAGGTTGAACGTGGCCTTCTCGGCCACATTGTCCACGGTAATATCAGTGACGTAGGAAGTGGTCATGGCCTCGACACCGTCGATCTCGACGGTCACAAAGTCGGACCAGCTGCCGTCAAGCGAAGCGAAGTTGGCGACTTTCTGAACGGTCTTGTCATCCGTGCCCAGCTCCTCGAGCTTGGACATGGAGAGTGTGATCAGCTGGCCGTTCTCGCAGTCACCACTGGGGCACAGCTCGATCTTGGCGGCGCTATTGGCAAAGTTGGCGGCGGTCTTGATCTTGGCCGTGCTGTTGCCGAGGTCGGTATTGTTGTTGCGAGTGAACTTCCTGTCGGCGTTGGCGACAGCGAGGCACGCGGCGAAGGCGAGCGACGAGATGATCTTCATGCTTGTTGGGATAGGCAGATACTTGGAGAGTGAGTTATCGAGAGGTCGGGGCTCGGCTCGCTAGCCTAAGACGCCACGTGATACCATGGCCAACACCAGAAGGATTGCTCGCTCGCTCACACTTGTACGGAAATTTAGCTGTGCTGTATTGTACTGGATATGGGGCTCGAGGATGACAACCACATATACAGGCAGCCGACTGTGTTGTGTGCATACCGTTGATCTTGTGCGCACTGTCTTTGATGATAACTGGTTCGCCTGAGAAATTTTGGGTGAGCCTACAAGTTGGAGTTCAACAGATATAGCCTCAGATCACACGAACGGGTCTTGTCACAGCACGCAGCTCTGGCCTATTGCGCGTCGACAGAGATGGCAGCCAGTGTGCCGTCTTCGTCTTTAGCGCATGCAAAGTTTGTACGTACACATAATCATATTATGTGCACGTACCATGGGGAATAATTATTAATATAACCTGTAGTATAGCTACTGATCACCTGTTGTCAGTACATTTTTGCGCTGAAGACCTGTTATTAATAATCCTCAGATATTATCATATATGATTCTTCAATGAACTGAAATGTGTTAGGTATTCACGAGGAGAGTGGCTTGGAGCGAGAGCCATGCGGAGGGGGGGAGGGTCCCCCCGCGGCATGAGCGTCAAGCGACCCACACTAACCAGGAGGTTCTATCTCTTGTAGCGTGTGCCTTGCCCGCCACGAGCCACGCGAAGTTGGCGGGGCAAACGCCGCGCGAGCTCGCGCGAAGCGCGAAAAATTCGTGATTTATCCTAACAAAATGGAATTAACAAACAGGTTTTCAGCGGAAATACAACAGGTACTATTTTAATAAGTTTATTAAAATAATTAGCACCCTACACCTATTAGTAGGGGCTCAGATAAGAATACCTGCTGAGACAGTGGCTGCATCTATAGTAGATGCGATCAGGATAATCAGGTAGTAAAGCACCCGCGGCCAAAAAAATTACTTTTTGTTGTTTATTTTGGCCCCCTCGCTCTCCTCTAGTATCGCCTCTGTCTAGGGCCCATCGTCTCAGATGGCGACGTGAACCATTTAGAGCGCGCCACCGCCACTTGGTTGTGAGTCACCACACTGATGCTGATCGCTAGATCTATGAGCAACAGCACGAGGAGCTTCACCACATGCTGTGGTCGTCCATCGATACCATGTGGGTTCCTCGCGCTTTCTTGAGAGAAAACTCTTCGATCGTTCTGCTTGCCTTCGCGTACCAAATCACGTGACGATGACGCTTGTCTGTTTGTATATCTGGTATGGAAGACGTGAGCAGCGCTAGCACGTACTGCAAGCAAGTGAGGATGCCCTGGGTTGCTCATTCTGCAATTGACAGTGACCAACAACCATGCCAATCCAACACGTAACGACGACGCCGGCCAAAGTGCCAAAGTTCTTGCGCATCCTCTACAGCATTCTCACCACAGAAAGCCAGAGCATCATTGCGTGGGCTCCATGTGGCATCTACTTCCAGGTTCTCAACATGGCGGCACTGGAAACGCAGGTGCTGCCCAAGTACTTCAAGCACAACAAGTTCGCGAGCTTCCAACGTCAGCTCAACAACTTCGGCTTTCGCAAGTGGACCAAGACACGTGCCAGCGTGTGCACGTTCAGTCATGACACACTGGTCAAGTGCAAGCCCAACGAGCTCGCTGCCATGGTGAGCAAGATGGCGATCACGTCCCCCCACACCAAGGTTGGTGGCAAGCGCCTTCGATCTGACAGCAGTGAGAGCGACCAAAGCGACGAGGAGCAAACACAACAGAAGCTGGCCAAGATCGACGATGTGATGGGCGAGATGAACCTGCAAGCACTGCTGGAGCTGCCCCTGGAAGACCTCGAGGTCGACTGGGCAGTCGAGCTGGATCTCGACGATGCATGTGGCGACGTGAGTGACATGTTCAAGCTCGACGATCTATCTGTACTATCGTGTGATTTCGAGCCAGAGAGCCTCGCTGATGACGACTGGACTGCGCTGCTGCAGTGTCTTGTGTAGAGATGCATGCAAAATCTAATTTATGTGGACCACATCAATGTATCCATTTTGTTCGACTGGTGAAATGGGTACAGCTGAGGTCATGGCCGTTTGTTTCACGATAAGTGCGAGCGCTGGGCGTAAGAGCCACACTGATGGTTCCTCCAGTCTCTCATAGCATGAAACTCACTCGCAGCATATAGGTATCGTCATCGCTATGTTACTGAGAGGCTGCAGCATTCGAACGCGAAAACATTCAATTGCTCTGATCGCACTGTTTGTGATGACCACCCCTCCTACCTGATGAGGACGAGTCGATATCGCATGGTCGTCTTCGACATATGTCGGCAGTCGTAGAACGTTGCTTGCACGTGCGGTAGCCTCCAACATCTGCGTTCTTTGCTTTTTCTCGGGTAGGAGTGCACTCGAAGTAGCCATGCAGAGTGACGACCTCGCAAGTCTCACTTCCAAATCATCAACCATACCAGCAATACCACAGTCATGACCACGCCAGCGATCCCGCGCGTGCCCAAGTTCCTTCACATCCTATCGACCATCCTGGATGCGGAATGCCCCACGATTATCGCCTGGTCCGAGTGTGGAACCTTCCTCCAGATCCACAACGTCGCCCGCCTCGAACGTGAGGTACTGCCCAAATACTTCAAGCACGACAAGTTCGCCAGCTTCCAGCGCCAGCTCAATAACTTTGGCTTCCGCAAGTGGACCAAGACCCGTGCCACCGTGTGTACCTTTAGCCACGACTCTCACGTGCGTGAGACTTTGTCTGCCCTCCCCAAGCCAGTGACTGCCTGTGTGTCCAAGACATGCAAGCGCCAGCGAGTGGAGGCTGATCAGTCAGAGTTCCCACTGGCCAAGACACAGAAGATTGAGTGCGTCGAACTCGAGCCATTGGAGTTCACGATGGACACCGCTCAACCGGACACTCTGTGGATGATGGACTGGTCTGCCTTCTGCAGCGACGAGGAGGCTGAAGACGATAACGTCGGCATGCCGATCGAGCTGTTCTTCGAATGTGTGAAGCCTGCCAGGGGCCTCGATCTTGAGCCACTGTCTCTCGACATCGAGCTGACGATGGACGTGAAGGAGTGGCAGCTCTTGGCCGAGTGCCTAGCGTAAGGCTTTGCGTGTACGAATCATTATGAGCACAATTGAAACTACCGGTACCTAAATCAGCATGTCGTCGTCATCATCGTCGCCGCCAACAGTAGCGAGACCTTGAGCACGATACAAGTCGGCGATCTACAGAAACAACCGGGCATGAATCAGTACATGAGCGAAATCCCGGTAGGTAAACGTGGTGTGGCGTACCTGAGACGAAGTGGTTGCTTGAACGGTATCCTTGTCATCGCGGATTCGGATAAAGCGAGGGAAGCGGAGCGAGATGCCCTTGTCCTTGGCGACAAGACCGATAGCGGCAGTGTACTTGGGGGAGATCGAAAGATCCGCGCCGAGAATCTCCCAGACCACGCTGGGCTCGAACCACACATCAGGCTTGATGGCGTCAGTGATCGCGTAGTCACGGTGGGGCTTCTCTGTGACCTTCTCCTTGAGTTGTGCGTGGAACTCCTTTAGCTGTTCGTCGTTCAGACCCGTACCAAGCTTGGTGATCGGCTGGTACATCTCTGTCTCTGGGTCGTAGCAAGCCAACAGGTACGCGCCGTAGACACCAGTGCGTTTGCCACGGCCATGGAAGGCACCGATGGGCACCAAGTCAGTCGAGTCACCAATGCCATCCAGGTAATCCTTCTTCAACTTGAGCCACTTGTGGGAACGGTTGGCCGGCTCGTAGGTCGCTTCTTTCTCCAGCGTCTTGACCATCAAGCCTTCGCAGTTCTCCTTCACGGCTTCCTCCAAGAATGTTCGCACCTTGTCGACCGCCACTTCAAGCGCCTCAGCATCGTCAGCACCAGGGAGAACGCCGTCCACATCCATCGACGTCGCAAACTCAAATGATCCATCGTTCACCTCGAAATGTTCACGCAGAAGCTCGCGGCGCTTGGTCAGCGGCTGCTGCAGCAGTGATTCACCATTCAAGAACAACAGGTCGAATGCGTAGATACATACGGGCACCTTGATGTCTTCGACCTTGACATTCTTTCGGGATCGCGTGCTCAGCACCTGGAACGGAAGCCGCTTGTTCGTCGCCTTGTCCACGGCCACCACTTCAGCATCCACAATGCAGCTCGTGATGTTGGCCTTCTTCGCCGCCTTGGCGATCATGAGCTTGACGTCCGGGAATCGCTCGGTCGAGTTCTCAAAGTTACGCGAGAAAATGGCCATCTCGCCGTTGGGCAAGATGTGGATCTGGGCGCGTTCACCGTCGTACTTGTACTCGCACGTAAACGGCATCCCTTGGAATCGGTCAAAGACCATCCCGTATGCCTTGGTTGGACGCGCCAGCATCGGCGACACGGGGGTACCGGGAGTGAGGATACACTTGTCTGCCACTTTTTCAAAGTCTAAGACCTTGAGGAACGGGCTGGTCGACACCTCCTTCTGCACACTCTGGAACGCCTCGACGAGAGCATTGTAGCTGGGGCACTCGGCGAAGGCTCGCTTGACGCAGGCCAGCGCCTTCTCTTGCTTCTCTTTGTCCTTGGTGTCCTTCTCCAGCATGAACGCATAGGTCAAGCCCATCAAGATGGATTTCTCCGCGAGGCCAATGCGCAGCTTGCCCTGGAGACCTCGGATGATGTACTTGGCTGCCTCGGCGGCTTGCTCACTCTTCTGGCCACTCGCCGTCTTGTCCTTCTCACACTTGACGAGCAAGTTCTTGATGATCGAGCATTTCTGCTGCTGTGAGTTGTTGCCAGTCATCTTGGCGATCTTGACAAACTGGTTGTACACGTCGGGCACACTGAGCACGCTCGTGGGCTTGGCCGAGCCGGAGGCGACGCCGAACGACAGCGTGTTCTGCTTGGACCGCGAGTTCTGGGCCACCTTGCCCAGGTCGCCTTCCTTCTGGTACATGTCTTTGATAAACTTGGGGGTCGAGCCGGTCGCTTCACCGATCGCCTTCATCAGAATGGCATCACCAATGCCGATCTTGAGGTTCTCAAAGGGAGGCGCAAGGTCGGTACACACACACAGGTAGATACACGCGAGCAGATCTTGCGGCGACTTCTCAATCACCTGGCGGAAAAAATTCATGAGCAGGTCCTGGATCACCAGGCGACTCGACGAGCTCTCGATCTTGCTAAACAGCGCGGCCAGAGACGTGTAGGGGATGCCTGACGCGTTGTCGTTGGCGATTTGGGCGACGGACGTGTCGGTGTTGGCCTTTTTGGCGGGCTCGGGCTTGGATGGCATGTCCTTGACGGGTTTGGTCGCGAAGAACCCGGTGACCTTGGGCTTGGGCTCCTCCTTCTTGGCTTCGGGGGCCTTCTTGGCAGGCTGGACATCTGTCATGTCCTCCGTCTTGTCCTCCGTCTTGTCCTCTGTCTCGTCCTCCTCCGTCTCAGGCTTGACAGGTTTCTCTTCCTCCTCTGGCTCCTTCTTCGCCGGTACCTCTTTTCTTTCCTTCCCACAGTTTTCTTTTTCTTCTTCATCTTCGTCGTCATCGTCATCGTCGATCTCCACGATTTCGTTGGGTTTCTTAATCGTTTTCTTTTCGCTGCTCAGCGCCTCCATCACGTCGTCGTCCGAAGACTCGTCGTCCTCCACGATACGCTGGCGGAGGCGGCGCCGACCGGGCTTGGTTTCGGTCGCCACAGGCTTTTTTTTCTCCTCCTCCTCTTCCTCCTCCTCCATCGGCACGTCCTCCTCCTCCTCTTCGTCCTCCTCCTCCTTCTCCGCTGGTTTGGTGAGCTTGCGCTTTTTTACCTCTCGTCTTTCGTCTTCTTCAGCCTTCTTTTTCTTCACTGGTGTTGCATTTTTTGTCGGCGTGGCCACCTCATTTTTTGTCGGCGATACTGAAGTCTCCTCTGCCTTGCGCTTCACCGGCGCCGCGCCGAAGAACGAGCTACAGACATCAACAAAAACAATCAGTATGCACGAAGCATACCCGTCCCCTCTCCATGTACACGTACGTGATCGACTTTTGCTGCGGCTTCCCCTTGCCCGGCGTTGCCGCCATCGTGGTCAACTCGCCAACTTTTTGGTTTCGTGGGTGTGGCGGGAGAGACACCAAATTGGGTTGACCATCACAAAGTGACTACCGGGTAGTCATATTTTGGCGCGAAAAAATGATAATCACTCACTACCCTCAAAAGGCAACACCAACCAAGGCCGCATGGTGGTGACCAAGAAGACCGTGGTGGTCGCGCCGACGCTGCCGCCGAGCGCGGCGCTCACGCGGTTCCACAGCGATGCGACCGACTCGCCGCTGTATACCGTGGCCACGTGGACGACGCGCCACGGCAAGGGCACCGGTGGTGCAGCCGCTGTGAGGAAACGCCAACTGATGATTGAGAACGTGTCCCACCGTTTGCTCGAGCTCCAGCGCATTGGCGCGAGCAAGGACAAGAACCGCAGTTGGTTCATCGGAAACCACGTGCTGCAAGGTACCACGCCGTGGCTCTTTATGTATGCTTTCGTCACTGGAAATAACATCGACTGTGGATAGATGGAAGCCTGGTGGTGTTGACCCCGATGGATCCATTGTTTGTCCTGCTTCACGCTGTGATTGAGCAGAAAGAGAGGTACCTTTCGACCTATGACCTGCTCTCGCGCGACGAGAACGTGTGGTGGCTGCAGCTGGGACCAACGCTGACCCAGAGCAAGATCGAACGTATCTGTGACGTGCAGGACACGGGCGACGACGCCATCGACAACCTGTACGTGCGCGTGAACGAAGCCAAAGTTCTCGACTGGCTCAGCACCAAGGTGAGATGAATCATCGCTATTCACACACGCTAGTATGATCGCTAAGTGCGATTATTCTGCAGGTTGACAGGGTTGCAACCTTGCTGGCCATGCAAGCTGCCACCGAGAAAGCCTCGAGTGCTTTCGACAGTAAGTTCGTGCTTCCAGGCCAAGAGACAGTGGCGGAGGTGGCGCCTTCTACTGCAAGTTCGATCACTCCGGCCCAAGTGCAGAAGTATCACCGCGACGCTGTTGAGGTCATCGCCGACTACCTGCCGACAACCATCATTCCGCTGTTGACGAAGAAACTCAAGTACGTCCACCCCATTTAGAAGCTCTGTTTTATAATATGTGGCTGATCATATAGGTTGTGTCGTCGAAACAGCATCACCGAGGCCGCGGTTACTTCATCAGTCCAGGCTGTCGTTGACCCACAGGACTCTATCCGTCGCTTTGATCGTCGCAATGAGCCCACAAATGATGACTCGACTCCATCCAAGAGATCGAGCACCACTGGTGCGTCTTCGAATAGTACTAAGAAGAAAAGCAAGCTCGCGAACGTGGATCGCACGGGCATGAAGTCGATTGCATCGTTCTTTGGTAATAAGTAAAATTTGATGTGAATACGTCTAGATTGGTAATTATTTTGTAGAGATCACTTCCCAGAAAATCTGTGACGAGCCACAAAATGCGACCACGAAAGGGAGAAGAACTGGAGCTGCCATACGCAGCGCGTGCTGCCTCTAACGATGACCACACGACTCCACGGCTGCGCACATCGCCCCCGCTTCATGTCACGAAGCGGCTGTTGCAACTCGTGTTTCTGGTGCTGCTCGTTTCGTTCGGGCTCATCGGCTCGCTGCTGTTCACGTCTCGCTCACCAGGCGTGAGCCACCCGGTGCTTCGCCATGGAATCACAACGCTCCAAGATCGACTCGGTGGTACTGGCAAAGCCCCCTTGCTGCACCCACTGTATTTCTCGGTGATCGCCCTCCAGCTTGATGACGAACCAAGCGGCAACCGTCTTGATGCAGTGGCTGGGTTTGCCCAGGTTTTTGCGCCCGACTTGCTGGTTGTGACTGGCCAGAGAGTCGATAGACAGCGCGATGCTCTCGATACAGCTCTATCACACCTCACACTATACTCTTCGAGTGCAAAGAGGAGCAGAGCGTTTTACAGCCCGCGAGTGTGGCAGCACGATGAGGTACTTAAGTAGTAGCTGTCTGAACTCGTTGCCAGTGCACCCGTCTTATCTAATCGACTCTTCTTTCGAAGCACACCGAGAGGACTGACAAGGATGCCTCGCCATGGCGGCTGAGGCTCCGGTGAGTGTGTTGCAGTTGTATGGTGCGCATCAACGATGAGTACTAACTTTCGCGCAATGCAGGTTCATCCACCCGAACACGACCCTGGTCGTCGAAGTAGCGGATGGATTGGCCAGCACATATCAAGGCATGGCTGGTTTTAAAAGCCCCGTGCTTCTAGTCAGCGATGCCACTTCCGATGAGGGGTTAATTGCTTCCTCTCCCCCCATCTTGGTGGATCCATTTGGTCACTTGCACCTTGCCAGGGCGACTCAGGGCAGTCACATCTTTGCGAGTTCTCACCTACGGCCAGTGTCTGCATCAGCCATTGAATCGCAATTGCTACCAACAGAGGGAGCTCACGCCACGGCTGTCGTCTTTGAGCTGTTGCATTCATAACGGGACGAATTCAAGTCATTCGTGATGCCATACTACCTCATTCGCCTCTCTCTCACACACTCCTCTTCATCGTCGGGCAGTCGATCCTTCCACACCCACGCGGTGGAGGGCGACAAAGTCGTTCCACCCCGACAGGATCTTGAACTTGATGAATGACACGTCCCCGGGCTTGACCGTCTCGCTCTCCACCTGCATATTTCCATCGCTTTCCGGGATCTCTGACCATCGCAGCACTCGGTGAGTCACTCCTTGTGGACCACACAGCGCTCAGTACTCACTTGACTCGTAGAGCTTTTCCCACTTGGTCGGCGTCGGCCCAGAGCATACTTCCACGCGCACTTCTTTCACGTTGGCGCTCCACGTCTTGACCCTCGAGATCGAGGCCGTGGTCGCGAGCTGCACGATCACCTCCTGTGGGAAGTTGCCCGTGGTCATCCACTTGGTCGTCTGCTCGCTGCATCGGTCGGTCCACCGTGAGCCTCAATATATAAAACCCTCGGCATGTGATCCATCACCGCATCCTCAGGCAGTCGAATCACCTTACCCATCGAGGATGCTCTTCGGGGGAAACGCGGGGTCAAACGACGTGGCCGCCGTGATCTGCGCGCCCTCTTCGTCCAGCGTCAGGTCCATCGTTGAGGTTGTGCTTGCACGAAGGCGTCGAGTCGCCAGTGTCCTGTGAAACGACCGGTCCAAGAGCGGATATGATTAGCTCGCCTGGCGAAACCCAACCGGTTACATCGATTACATCATAGACCTCAAGGCCACCTGCTACAACACACTACGATTCCAAAGAGATCGACGCGTTCGTTGCCTCATCACTACGCTTGCTTGGACTGGTGTCCTTGGTGGTCGCTAAAGGGGCAGTCCCATCCTTTTGTGGGCTCTTTGTGTCAGTGGTGGAGGAGAGTTGATCGCGCATCTTCGGAGTTGTTTCGGTGGGCGATGTTTTCACCGAACTGGCGGCTGAACTTTCTTTCGACGTGGAGGGAGACGCAGACGCCGAGTCGGTTGTCTGGACTGGCTGCTGCGGTTGGCTTCGACCTGTTTTGGTCTCCTTGTCGGGCGACGATGACTGTGCCGATGCCGACGACGACGTACCGGATTCAGCATCGCCATCGCGAGGATTGCTGTCCGTCGCTGACTTCGCGTTGTCTCCTGATCCAACAACGGCCTTCTTCTTCTCTTCTTGGCGAGACACCCCACTCGGGTGGATAGTCGCTGGAGTCTTCGTGGTCGCGAGTCGTTCGACATACTTAAGCAGACCCTGGTACAACTTCTCGAACCCTTTCGAGAGATGATCGGCGGCACGTGTGATACCTGATCCGTCGTCGTTGTATAGCTTGCAGTTCGCCCAGACCAGCCGCACGTCCTCGGCGAACGACCCAAGGTGCAAACTCGTCTGGACGCCACTCGCACTCTGCATCGTACCCTTCCTATTCACGAGGTACTTGCCATCAATCACCTTCTTCTCCAGCGTTGACAGGTCCATCGGTTGTTTCACAATCTTCGTGTAGTCTGGAACATCTTCGACAGGAAGGAGGAATGGTTTGGCGAACGGATGCGACTTCAGGCACTTGATGATCTGGAGACACTTGGCTTGTACGTTCGCCTTGGAGTCCACAGCGACCTCAAACGACTCGAAGTAAGACGGCTTTTGACACTCCTCGCACTGCCATTCACCTTCCGGTAGATCATCCTCGGTCATCTTGAGGCAGCTGAGGTGGAACGAGCGTGGACACACATCGCAACACACCAAGTCACCAGCTGCAAGACACACTTCGCAGTAATCGAGGTTTGAATCAAGCTCGCTCTCTTCCTCCCCTCCTGCCGGCACCTCCTCCAATTCATCATCCTCTTCATCATCGTCAGCAGTGTACTTGATCACCTCTTCATCGGACTCCGCAGACGATCGACGAGATCGCTTGGCTTTCTTCTCCTTGTGTACTGACTGGCGTCCCTTGCCGTGTGCGCGATGCTTTGTATCTCGCGGACTCTTCCTGTCCAGAGCTGATGGAGCAGAGACCTCGGTTTTTCGCTTCCGAGTGGATGCTGGTGGAGAGGGAGCAGGAGCAGAAGGGGTTTCGCGTTTGCGAGGATTCACTTTTGGCTCAGGGGGCGGAGGAGGAACAGTCTTCACCCGCGTGCTCGATAGGACCATTACTCTCGGCGACGGCTGGTCCATGTTCTTCTTTTCGTTCGTCGCGAGCGGTGCTGGTGCCTTCCGCCTGTACGAAATACTCGCGTCTGGATCAACTGCCACGTCAGGACGTGACTTGGGCGGCGACACTTTCTCTCGTGCACTGCCTGATCGATCCTCCACGGTTGGAGCAGCAACTCGCTTCCGCTTCCTCTGTCGAACTGAGTCCGTCTCGTCCTCTTGCTCGGCAGTATGATCACCATCCGCGATATCAACGCGTCCAACTGAAGGACGCTGCTCAACTGCGTCTCGAAGTGTGGGCTCGTCCGTGTTGGCAAAGTAGCGGACTGCTGGTGTAACGTGCTGGTTGAGCGAGCTCAAGAGATCCACCAGCGATCTCTCCGACTCGGGGCAGTTCAGCACGCTGCCGGCGGAGGGAGAAGCGCGTTCACCGTTCTCGTCCTCAGCATCCACCCGCCCACTGTCGAGATTTGTCATGTCGAGCGTGGGGGGCACCGATTCCTTCGCGGCTCGCTTCGGAAAACGAGCACGTCGAGGTGGTCGAACCTTGGAATCCGCCACCATCGAGGTCATCGAGGTCTCAGTGATCCCACCATCGTCTTCATCGGCTTGCTGGGGCTCATAGTCGAAAGAGGTGTCTTCATCCATCACATTTTCCTCGCTTGGTTTCTCTTCTTCGTCTCGACTCTTGCCTTGGCCCTTTTCTTCAGCTGGCGGCGGCTCTCGTCGACCAACAGCTTCTTCCCGACTTCGTCGACGCGGCATTGCGTTCCCACGCCCGTCGACTCGCTCTGGGGCTGGCACTCCTGTGGTATGTTCGCGACGGCGCCGACTCGCGGCTGGTGCGTCTCCTTTCTCTAGCTGCAAACTGAACGCGTGCTTGACCTTGGCGAACTCGGCGTCGCGTTCCAACTGGCACTTGGAGCACGGACACGCCAGTGCACACACGGCACAGCGGAGCGATTTCTTGCTGACGGTTGGCTGATTTTTCCCCGCAAAGATATCCTCCAATCGCACCCGATGCAGGCTGCGGAGGTGTTCCCGACAGATCGAGTGCGTGGGTGAGAACGCCGGGCAGAAATTGATTACTGGGACGAGGTTCTTTTCATCCCCGCCACACAGGTGGCAAATGCCCCGCGCGATGAAGCAGCATTCCTGCTCCGCGACGAGGTCCTTGAGCGCCTTGGCCATCGCGCCTGCGAGTGCGGTTGAATCCACCACCACAGTCGTCGGCTCTGCGTGGTGGTAGGGATCCACGTTGCCCACAGGGAACGTCCTCTGGTAGGACGGTGACGGCGTCCGCGCAGAGGAGGAGGAGGATGGAGCCATTAGCGGGTAATACGCGGACCCTGTCGCGTGGTGATGATGTGGTGGGTGGTGACGCCACGGGGGCGGTGCGCCTTCTCCTTCCCCTTCGATCGCGGGTGCCGTCGCCCGCATCGCACGTATCGCCATCGCACCGTTGACGGGCGATGGCTCGGCCGAGCGGCTCTTGCTCATGATCGCGTCGAGCCAGACCTGGTTGGGTGGTTGCTTCCGCGACCGCTTCTACGGGAGTACAATATGGGTCCCATCCATTCACGCTGTCAGTCCTGTGGTTTGTTTCCTCCCGAGGGGGACACCGACACAATATGGTACCTTGTCAACCGCGGGCTCGTTTCCGAGGTACATGGTGAACGGCGCGTGCGCCGCTTCTTCCGCTTGTTCAATGCTCACGCGCGTCGCCGTACTGGGAACCGCGATGGGAAGGACGCGCAGGGGGGGGTTCCGGCTTCTCGTGATTTCGCCCTTCGTCGAGTCGACCGCGGCAATCGATATCGGATTTGAGAGGGCGTGGGTGAAATTTACGGTAAATTAGGGACATGTGGTGTCCGATTCGGGACGAAACAGCCCTGTGAACGAACAGTCCAAAAATTCCATTTCTTTCGAGGAAACAAGCAGACCATCCTGCACCTTGTTGACCATGGTGGTCTATTCTAATAAAACGTCACCGCATGAATGCTTGCAGGCCCGATGGTGTGTAGATAGATGCCTGAAGGATCAGTGTTCTCATGGCGAATATAGAGCAAGAGCCCACGACATCAATCCAAACGAGTCAAGGTTGAGTTACATGGTCTTTTGCTTCTTCAGAATTCTAGGCCGAGCCGCGTGCGATAATAGATAGGTATGTACATGTGGTAAGGCGTCCGCGGTCGGTGGGTGGATGGAAGGTGTGGATGAGTAGATGGTGGTTCTACCCCGCGAGTTCGCGAGTAGCCACTCAACACCCGGCAGGCGAGGAGTCTCCGCCGAGACAGCATGCGCCCTCTGCTCGTGGATGGGGGGTTGTGTTTGTACTGCGCGAGGCAAACTTCGATCGTTTGCGAGCTGGTATTGCTGAGCCTGGACTGGCATGACTGGCGCTGGGCGATACGCCGGTGGAGGGCACGGGGACGGTGAAGGTGAAGCTACAGGTCGTCGAACTTGCGTCTGGCGTTGTTTCTGCTTGACATAGTGCTGCACTTCGTCGTAGTATTCCTCCACTTGGGCCGCATTGACGCTCAATAGATCAGGTTCATCCGTCTGGAGCCGCGACTGAATATACTGTTGGACGTGCTGGATTTCGCGTTGCGAATGCGATAGGAACACACCCTTGCACGGCGGGATCATCGTCGTGAGCTCGTGTGTGATTGTGTGCTTTCCTTGGCTCGATAAACAGATACGGGGTGCAATGGCTTGTACATCGAGTGGCGTCAACTCCCGTGTCCAACCCGGCCTTCGATTCCCCTGTCAACCGTCGTGTTTGCCAGCCATGCAGACCAAGACTGCCCCTCGCTCTGTCGATCACACTGATCGTTTGGATCCAGTCACACGGCTAGTTGCGGCGCAGGACACGACCGCTCTAGTATGTCCCTCAGTACTGCGGGGACCTGGAGCTGATGATGCATCTCATGTCCAACGCACCCAATGCGACTGGACAGTGGCAAGTTCCAAGCCATCACAGACAAACACTCGCCGAGACACAAACCTTTTTAAACACATACTACCAACAGTCTTGATGTGTTGTCAGAGGTTTTGACATCTGAATCGGGCTCTGATTGGTCAAAACCCCTGAATATCCCCTTTGACGAAAATTCAGGTCACCTCCTGTGAAAAAAATGAGGCTGGGTGAGTTGAACCCCAGGATTTGTATCCTATAAAATGTTTAACCAATCAAAAAGGCCTAGAAACCTACAAAGTGCCCATCTCCATTGTTGCAGCTAGGGAGCTCCTCGCTCATGAAAGCATCGCGTCATCGGTCTTGGCGTTGGAGCGTTAACTTCGCGACAGGATGGTGGGGCTCGTGGCTTCGCCCGTAGAGCGGGTGCTGATCACGAGCACGTTCCTCATCTTGTCCTCTTCCGTGGCGCTGCTCTGCTTGCGCCGAAAGAAGGTGCGCCATCGCCACTGGCGTCAACGCGTCACCTTCAAAAAGATCTCCAAACAGTGAGCTCATGAAGACAGCCCCTGGCTCACGAGTCCGCACCATTTTGACGGACGGATTGTATGTTACAGGTCCGATGTGGGGCAGTGCTTTGGGCTGGACATTGGCGGCACGCTCGCCAAGATCGTGTTCTTCGAGAAGCGCGAGCAATCTGCAGCACCAGCTTCCCACACAAACACAGCACCTCCAAGTACCATGGAGACCCGCAAACGCCCGCGCGCGTCGTCGCTCGAGGTCGCGGCGGGCGAGATGACCAAGTTTATCGTGGAGAACGAGCTCTTCGGCACGTCGGGTGTGCAGGACGTGCGCCTCCGTGTCCACTCCAAGGCGCTGAAAGGGGTATGTGGCGTGTGTATCTTGTTGATCCTCCATTGATCAACGGCCTTGGCTGCCCCAGATCTTCCATTTCATCCGGTTCGAGTCGAGCCACACGCGAGAGGCCATCGAGTTTGTCGCGGCGCAGGGCCTGAACCAGTCGCTGCGGTCGGTGCCGTGCACCGGCGGGGGCGCCCACAAGGTGAGACTACAGTAGACCTGGGGTGGAATGGTAGCTGTCATGTACCCAATCGACGGATTGATTGATGCGCAGTATGAAGCCATGTTCGACGACCTCGCGGGCATCCACCTGGACAAGTATGACGAGATCGAGTGCACGATCCTCGGCCTCAATTTTCTGCTCACGACGCTGCCCGATGAAGTGTACACGTTCGAGGACGTCGACATCAAAGCCATGGCTGCGTCCCGCATGAAGGTGATCCCGTACGACATGGACGAAGGCATCTTCCCCTACCTGGTATGTGTGTGTGTGGGCCGTGTTGTCTTGATCGAGTTGTTTGGCTTTTTAACAACAGCGTTGCATGGTGTACACACCACATCAGCTCGTCAGCATCGGCTCGGGCGTGAGTGTGCTCCACGTCAAGGGCCCGAACGACTTTGAGCGCGTGAGTGGCAGCAGTATCGGAGGCGGGACGTACTGGGGGCTCTCGCGCCTCCTCACGCAGTGCGGCACGTACGACGCGGCGCTCGACACGGCCGTGGACGGCTCCAACTACAACGTAGACATGACCGTCGGCGACATCTACGGCGGCTCGTACGAAAAATTCAACCTCCCTGCCACCACGGTGGCCAGCAGCTTCGGCAAGATGATGACCCAGCCGCGCGATGCCGTCTCGGACGCGGACGTCGCGCGCTCGCTGCTGGTGCTGGTCACGCAAAACATTGGCCAGGTCGCGTTCCTCAACTCGTGCCTGTACAACACCAAGCGCATCTTCTTTGTGGGCAATTTCTTGCGCCACAACCGCATCTCGGCGCGCACGCTGGCCTACGCCATCAACTTTTGGTCCAAGGGCGCGATGCAGGCCCGCTTCTGCAAGCACGAAGGCTACCTCGGCGCGCTCGGTGCATTCGTCAAGAACGCCCAGGTCACCAATGCCCACGGCGACGCGTTCGCCTCGGCGATGCACGCCGCGGCCACGTCCCCACGCCCCACCACCGCTGGCCAACGTTAGTCGTCCAAGGCGATGGGACTACCGGTACCGGTACCAGTACTGTAGCTGGATGGGTCTTCATCCCATGGACAACATCTGAATATCACGTATTATCTCTTCGTCCACACGCCACCACTTCCACCCACTACTTACTATGTGAACCCAGTCCCCTAGACGTTCTCAATGTGCTTGAACGTGGCGAGCTCGACGTCCGAGAGCGCGGCGGCCTCGGCGACGGCCGACGAGTTGCTTCGGAACCACTCGATCACGGTCTCGCGGTTCTTTTGGAACGAGAGGAAGGCGTCGATCAGCGCCGGCGTCGTGGCGATCGACGGATCCAGCGCGAAGCCTTCGACACGCAGCAGCGTCTGGTTCACACGACGCACGGTGGACTCACCCGAGGTCGCGGCGGCCGGCAGTGACAGCAGCAGCTCCGCACACGGCGCCAGCAGAGGGAACCGCAGCTGGTTGGTCTTCCACCACGCCAACGGGTCTACGTTGCGCTCGGCCAGCGGCAGCGTCAAGAACGCCGACAGTTCGTTCATCCACGACGACGTGAGCTCGCTACTGTCGGTGCCACCGGCCTCTTTGCCGTGCGTGGACGGCAGCTGCGCGAGCAGGTCGTCGTCTTCGTCGTCGTCCTCTTCCTCCACTTCGACCTCCTTGGTGGCGTCACGAGCGACTGGCGCCGTCGCCGTCACGTCGGTGGTCATCTCCAGGAACCGCCCGACAAACTCCTCGGCCTGGACGCGTTCAATGTCGGGCAAGAGGTAACAGCACTCACGGTTCTTGTAGCGTGGGTCCAGCAGCGTGGCAGCCAGCGACGGCGGCGAGAGGTGCGCAAAGCGCTCGCGCAGGTCCTTGGCCAGCGACAAGTAGAACGCCTTCCACGAGAGCACGTCGGACGCGGACGGGTCGCCGAGGACGGCCTCGGCCTGCTTCTCAACGTAGTCCACGAGGAACGCGGCGATCGTCGACACATTCGAGCTGCCGTCCTTGTGGATCTCCTTGTCGCTACTGTTCTTCTTCTGTTTCTCGCCGGCAAACGCGTCCGCGTAGCGTGCAAACGGGCGCAGTTTCTTGCTGACCACGCCGACCCACTCAGCCACGGGCGCGACCAAAAATTCAATCGAAGACTCAGCCGCGAGCTGTTCCAGCACGGCCACCGACTCGTGGATGTCGCGCAAGAAATCATAGTACGACCGGTGCGACGCCAGCTCGTCCGCGGCGACCAGCACGGGGTCGAGCGACGGACTCTTGCGCTTGAGCGTGGCGTACGCGTCGCTGCTCTCCACCACGCGCTGGAAGAACGCGTCGATCGCCGCCACGTGGTGCGGGAACGACTCGGCCACAACCGCCTTGTGGACACCACGACGCAGGAGCGAGGACGCGCACGGGATCAGGTGGGTCGGGTGCGGCTCCCCCGCGAGCGAACGGCCCACGATGCTCGGCGAGGTGAACACACTGGCAATGTCGGCCTCGGACAGCGTCGCGTCCATGCCGTCCTTCCACGGCAGATCCCCCAGCACGCACGCGTTCACCTTGTCCTTGATCCCAGCTCTCTGTACAAAAGAGCACGTGAGACTACCGGTAGGCACACCTTCTGAGTGGTGTGAAGACACAAGACAAACCCACCTCGAGCGACTGTGCGACGAGCAGCTTGAGCGTGGGCAGGTCCACGCCGGTGCCCACTGGCACGCACGTGAGTGTGACGTTGTGGGGGCGAAAGTTGATGCTAAAGTGCGCCGTGACCGCGAGGTACTTGGCCGTGGCGCTGAGCTCGGGCGAGGGATGCCGCCACGACTCGAGCGAGATCGAGACCTATCCATTGCAAGCGATTAGAAATGGCTATCCTCCTTAGGTCTTGACGTCCTGAAAAAAAAGCACCTACCGCGCGCGTGCGCGTGAGCAGCATCTTGGTGGTGAGCGCGAGGTTCTGTTGCAGCATCAGAATGGTCTTGGTGACCGTCTCCTCGTCTGGCAGCATCGCCTTCTTGTCGGCCAGCAGCAGCTGCGCAAAGTTCTGGAACCCGGGCTGCGTCGCAAAGTTGATCGGCAGGTTCTCCGTCAACACCATCAGCGCTACGGCATTCAGCCCCACCGTCAGTAAAAACCACCTTCATCAAACACAGACACAGTGCACAGCGCACCAAAGTCCTGCGCCAGTTGGTCCGCCGAGCACGCGACCTGGCCGACGGCGATGGCTTCGCGCTGCTGCTCGCGAGACAGTGTCGCGGCCGCGGCGGCCGCCGCCAGCGCCGTGGACGGTGGCGGGAAGAACGCGTTGTCCTTCTTCAACGCGGCGGCAAACGGCGAGCTGAAGCCCGGCATCGCCGCGGCCGCGGCCGCCGCCACGAGGTGGGGGTACGTCGCGGCGAACTCGGCGGCCGTGGGCATGGCCGTCTTCTGTCGCTTGACCGTGCGCTTGTTCTCGCGGTGCTCCTCGCAGATGGCGCTGGCCTGCTGATGCGTGGCGTCCGTGCGGCCCGCGGTGCGCAGGTGCGAGAGCAGGTTGGACGAGTGGTGGCCCTTGATCATGCGCTCGCAAAACTTGCAGACCGAGTTGCCCGCGGCATCTTTTTCAAAGTAGGCCCACACGGCAGAGACGCTGGGCGGGGCATTGAGAGACGCGGGTGTGGACAGAGAGGACGCGGTGGCGGCGCTCGGGCTGGAGGCGCCCGAGGACGGCGCGGTGGCCGCAACAGTCAGTGGGTCTTCAGCGCCATTTTCCAATGACCCGCGCTTGACCATTGTGAGCTCTTGGTGATGTGGGAAAAAAACCGGTATGGGGTGGTTGCGCGGTGGGTTTCCCACCGGTTTTCTTACCAACAAAAAACTGGGAAGGGAGGGGAGAAAACGAAAGAAAACCCACAGTAAATTTAATTATTACAGTAGTGTTGGCGCGAAAAACGATCTGTTCAAAAAGACAAGGAAAATTAACAAAATAGCGTGCACCACACCATATGTAGTAGTGTGGACCACACCATTTACGAAATAAGACAGCAAATGAATCCAAGGTCCCGCACGACACGCAAAGACTAGCATCCGCAACATGAAGCTGCTCAAGAAGCAGATCAGCGAGAAGGATGGCGCGGGCCGGATCGTGCTGCGGGCAGAAGAGCCAGAGGACATGTGGCACGTGTACAACCTGATCCACGTCGGCGATTCGGTCAAGACCACGACGATTCGCAAGGTGTTGATGTCTGTGTACACCTTGGTCTTGGACACCACACCCACTCATTCTCCTTGTGAATCTACCGGTATCCCTACAGGTGGTCAAGGAAGGCGTGACCGGGTCCACGAGCAGCCAGCGCGTGCGCCTGACGCTGCAGATCGAGGTGCGCTACCGCGCAAGGATCACTTGTTTCTTGTATGATGCCTTCTCACCATCATCACCGTCTTGGCCAGGTCGAGCAAGTCAACTTCGACCCGCAGCTGTGCGTGCTGCGCATCAAGGGCAAGAACACACTCGAAAACCAGTATGTTCGGGTACGTCATGCATGCCCTTGCCGTGTGCCTACAGGTATAATTGAATACTGATGGATGGACCGGTAGATGGGCGCGTACCACACGCTGGACCTCGAGATGAACCGCGACTTCACGCTCACCAAGACGTGCTGGGACGTCATGTCGATCGAGCGCATCGAGACCGCGTGCGACATCGCCAAGCGCGCCGAGCTGGCGGCCGTGGTGATGCAGACGGGGCTCGCGCACCTCTGTCTGATCAAGGGCCACATGACGATGATCAAGGCCAAGATCGAAACCAGTATCCCGAAGAAGCGCACGGGCAGCTCCAACCACGCCAAGGGGCTCGGAAAGTTCTACGAAAATATGGTGCGCTCGATCAAGCAGCACATCGACTTCAAGCTGGTCAAGTGTGTGCTGCTCGCGAGCCCAGGCTTCGTCAAGGACGACTTCTTCAAGTTTATGATGGAGCAGGCGATCCGCCAGGACGACAAGCTGATCATGGAGAATAAGGCCAAGTTTGTGCTGTGCCACTCGTCCTCGGGCCACAAGCACGCACTGGATGAAGTGCTGAACGACCCGGCGATCCAGTCGCAAGTGGCTGATACCAAGGCCGTGGAGGACGTCAAGGCGCTCGAGACCTTTTTCCAAATGCTCCATACCGACCAGGACAGAGCGTATTATGGCTTCAAGCACGTGTCGCAGGCCAACGAACACTTGGCGATCGCGACGCTGCTCATCACCGACGAGCTCTTCCGCAGCCAGGACATCGCGACGCGACGCAAGTACGTCCACCTCGTCGAGAGTGTGCGTGAGAACGGTGGAACGGTTCGCCTGTTCAGCAGTCTGCACGTGTCAGGAGAAAAGCTGGGCCAGATCAGTGGCATCGCGGCGCTGCTGCGCTTCCCGATGCCTGAAATTGACCAGGGAGACGACGAAGACTCGGATGAGGACGAAGAGGATGCCACGCACGACGATGGCGTCGGGGATCTTCTGTCCATGGAGGCGCTGGCCTTGTGACGGTGGAAACTCAATACACGACACGTTCATTTTTGGTTCACGGCCCGGCATTCTGCTGCATCACGAGGCTGTAGACCTTCTTCTCAAACGCCGGCGACGTGATCCGTTCGCCGATGGGCGCGAACGGGTTGGAGATGGCGTTCACGTACAGCTTGTGGAGCTCGTTGAAGAACTAATATGGAGGATTGAGATCAGTTGGATCCTGGTGGGTTGGGAATACGATTCCAATGCGGTATATAATAACTGTACACACCGTTCGCAGCTCGGACTCGCGCACGGGGCTGTCCTGCATGATCGCGATGAACTTGACCGACGTGTTGGTCACGTAGCCGTATCTACAGTCCGAGATGATAGTTCCTCTTAGCGCATGAGGACTTTTGACGGTGGTTAATGCAAGAACGCACACTCGGTAGTCTTCAATGGGGCCAAGGAATCCTAGGTACATGTCGTCCTTGGCGGTTGTGGTGCTCGCAGCGCGCAGCTTCTCCTCGACGATGTCGAGCGACACGTGTGCGATGTAGTGGAACCCGAGGTCTTCATCTTCCTCGAAGGTTTTGATGTACAGAGGGTTATTCTGCACATTCAATCGCGCCACAGCCATCGCAGAACAAAGTAGAACACCGTGTCAGTTCCGTACATGCAGAGGTAGTTGAGCAGCACCACTGCGCATCGTACGGCCGCGCTGACAACTGCAATGCACGCGATCATCTTCGATGTGAATAGTAGCTGTTCCAAAGTCCGTGTTTGATGTTGCATGTATGTTGCAGTAAGCCTCGCGATCAGACTGAGCTAAGCGAATTACCACCCAGCCTCCTCCGAATCATGCTCCGAAACCATCAGGGATCCTTGGTCGCTTGCAGCGTGCTCTGACGTCACTACGGATTCGGAACTGGACGAATCCTTTAAAATGTCTGAGCTATCTGAGCTGCCAGAACGAGCAGTGTCAAGCTGCTCCCCAGGCTTGGAACCAGCACCAAACTTGGCCTCCATCTCGCGCCAGAACCGCTGGATCTTCCGCGCTGCAGCCTCCATCGCCGCCGCCAGCTCGCTCGCTGTCAGCTCCAAGAAAGACTGAGTCTTGTGACCAGGAGGCTTCGTATTCTCGGTAGAAAGTGGGTCCGCCAGAGCGGCGTCGATCTGATGGTGGAGATTGGCTTCCGACGTGGCGACCGCATGATCACAGGCGTGGATCGTGTGCTCAATCGCTGTCTCGAGAT
Organism: Pythium chondricola; assembly: GCA_023337575.1. Lineage (NCBI taxonomy): Eukaryota > Oomycota > Peronosporomycetes > Pythiales > Pythiaceae > Pythium > Pythium chondricola. The sequence continues at coordinate 21,934 of JAADXF010000174.1, forward strand.
CCTCCGCAATGTCGGTGTCATGACTGGGCTCACAGCTGAGGTTCGCGTTGGCCAGTGGTGGATTTGCTTCGACATCGCTCTCGGCTGGCGCGTCAGTGTGGGTTTCGACGGTCTCTGATTGAGCCGGGACTGACACCGTCTGGCCTTCTGCACTCACCTCGACCGTATCCACTGTGTTGTCTGCAGATGGAGACTCACTGTGCTCAGTTGACTCACGTTTCGTTGTATCAATCGGCATGTCATCAGCTGCCGCACTCGGTTCTTTGGTGTTGCGATCGTCCAATGTGTCCTCACCGAGGTCTGCCTCACCACTCTCTCTAGACGGGTCAGTGCTTGATTCGTGTGGGGCCTCGACCACAGCGGGTGTGGGTACTGGAGTGAGTGGATCATCTACAGACATGTCTGCGTTTGGATCCGGATTCACTTGCCACCCTTGGTGGTACTCCGACACGAGCGGTGTGTGGGCATCAACGTCGCCGTCTTCCGTCGCCTTTGACTCGCTTGGTTCGATGGAAGGCGGAATCGGATGCACCATCGAGCCCTCGTGACTTGACTGATCGATACCATTGCTCTGATGGCCTTGTGACTCGATAGTTGGAGACGGAGCGATGTGTGGACTCGTTGCTTCCTCCTCTACGCTGTCTTCCGCGACCGTAGGCGCCGGCTCGGGGCCATCCGTTCTGTGTATAGCTGGAGGGACACTGATCGAGTGATGATCCACGCCAATGGATTCTTCATCGACATCTTCCATGTGCTGGTGGACTGTGTCGCTGCTATTAGCTGAGGGTGTCTTGTCTTCATGCGCGGTCTCATGTCCTGCGATCGCCTCTTCGACCACGCTGTCGCCCTCCGATTCGTTGTCTTCAACTCGATCATGGTCGATACGTCGGTCACTATGTCTGTCGTCGTTCTGATCGTCGAAATCGTCGTCATACAGCTGCCCTTGGACAGGAACCACTGCGCCTGCTGTCTCATTCGACTGTGGAGATGCCTCTGCACGGCTCGCTCTACTCCTCGTTCGCCACGCCGACTGGATGCGTGCAGCGTGCATGCTCAGATCTATAGTGTCGCCCTTGCCTTCACCACTCTCCACTGCGATCTGTGTCTCTACTGGGACAGATACGACAGCTCCACCACCCACATCGCAACCGACCGATGTCACCGGTGTAGATGTCATCTCTGCTACAGCAACGCTCTCTTTTAGTGCCGTGGCCTCTCTGGCTCGGTCCTGTCGTTGCTTTTGTCTTTGTTCGGCGTGCTGCTGGGCTTCGCGTCGCATGCGAATGCTCAGGTTCTCCTCCAACTCGCACTGCGCCTCTAGTTCAGCTAGCCGCATTTGCTTCTGGTACTCGGCCTCGACTGCTCGCCGCCGCGTCTTCTCCACAAACTTTTCTCGTCGTCTCTGTGGCTCGATTGCTACCGTGTTGCTCATTGGGATCGGCACCACTTCCTGGTTCGTGACTGATATCACTTGATGTAATAATGGTTTTACGGCACCTTCGACGCGTCGGTCGTGCGCGTGCAGAGCGGTGGGGGATAGCCTACGCTTCGTCGATGTGCCGCTGAGTGCGCGTGTCACTTTGAGCTTGCCGACAACTGTATACTGACTCAACTGATGCCGGAGTCGTTCGATTTCCACGTGGCATTCTTCGATCTCAACCTCGAGCTCTTGGTACCGAAGAAACTTGCTAGCACTAGCAAGTGAGCGGTTGACAGTTGAGCGCTGACGATAGACACCACGCACCTGCTGAACCTCAATCGATCAAGCTCGCGCTTGCGCTCGTCCGCGACGGCCTCGGTGTTCGCGACCTGATGCATTCATGGTCATCACCTCTGTCTCAATGACAAGTGTTCATACAGGAAAACGTACGCGCTGCTGTGTCTCCATAAGCAGTCGTTCCACGAGCTCCGTCTTGCGCTTCTTCGTGATTTCTCCATCTTGTGGTGCTCGAAGCACAGCGAACACGCTTTGCAGCTGCGTTCATAGAATAGCGTAAGGGATGCAGATTGCCCTAGGTCGATAGTGTGGCCTACTTGCATCTTTATCCTTCTTGCGAAGCACATCTCGGAGCTTGCGATGATTCGTTTTGAGTTGCATGATCTCTGCATCCTAGTTGTAGCAACTGCGGTGAGCGGTGCCATCGAATGGAGCGACACCACACATCTTCATACCCGCTCGGCTACGTCGCGTTTGACGAGGAGGAGCTCCTCTCGTGTTCGCTCCAAATCGAGCCGTTGCTCGTCCGCCTGTGTGTCCTACGTATTCAGACCGTCTCCTGTGGATAGACTTCCAGCTATTAAGTCATACCGTTATGTGCTCGAACGCCGCTGCATTCCTGCCGCCCACTGCACCCTGCAGCATTGTTCATGTGCCATTGCGACGTCGTTTCATGATCCAAATTTTATGTGGTACACACTATCTGAATCTACACACTATCTGAATCAATTACAGCAAATCGGACGGCTCTATTTGAATGCCAGTTATCCTTTCAGTTATTATTGTGGTTTCAAAAATTGTCAGAACTGTTGGTGTTGGCGGTGACTTGAAAGGTTGTCAAACTGCAGGACACGAGAATGGCGAGCCTCACGATCAACGAGCCGACGGCCAAGCGCATGAAGATCGAGGCGCTCAGCGACGACGTCGCGATGAGCTCCATGTACAGCAGCAACGCTATGAAGAAGGAGGAAGACCGCGAAGGCGAGGACGAGGAAGAGGACGAAGAGGAGGAGTCACCCATGTCCATCATCGCCCAGTTCCAAAGCGAAGACGTACGACGGAGACGTATTCTACTGGAAGGAGTGCATGCTAATATCGGTTATCTGTGCTTGTGTGTTGTGTACTGTAGGGAACAAGCACGGGTCCGCAGTTGGACTTGCCGCTGAGCTCGAATGTCAACCAAATGGAGGAGCTCGTGAACCAGTTGCTCCAGCAAACGGGCAAGAGCCGTGTGCCGTACACGTTCTTTCTCAAAGACACGGAGATGACCAAGTCGCTGCAGGCCACCGTGGAAGAGCTGGTATTACGAATTGAGGTTGTTGTGCTGGTGCCATTTAAATTTGAACTGACCAATTATTATAATTGTGGTCATTAGAAATTGTCGACCGAGACGGCGCTCACAATCACGTTCCAGCCACTCGCGGCGTTCCGTGTGCGGCCCGTGACGCGCTGCAGTGACACGCTGCAGGGCCACTCGGAGGCCATCCTCCACGTGAGCTTCAGCCCGGATGGCAAGCGCTTGGCCAGCGGCGGCGGCGACGCGACGGTGCGGTTCTGGGACACCACCACGTGTATGCCCAAGCACACTGGCCGCGGCCACAAGCACCATGTGCTGTGTACGGCGTGGTCGCCCGATGGCGAGCGATTCGTGTCGGCCGACCGCAACGGAGAGATCCGCCTGTGGGATCCTGCGACGGGCAAGCAGGTCGGCCAGCCGATGAACGGCCACAAGCAGTGGGTCAACTCGCTCACGTGGGAGCCGATGCACCGCAACGCAACGTGCGAGCGATTCGCCAGCAGCTCCAAGGACGGATCGATCAAGGTGTGGAACGCGCGCACAGGCCGGCAGCTCGCGTCGCTCTCGGGCCACACCGACTCGGTCGAGTGCATCAAGTGGGGTGGCGAAGGTCTACTGTACAGTGCGTCCCGTGATCGCACGATCAAGGTGTGGGCGATGGAGGGCGAGCACGTTGGCAAGCTGGTGCGCACACTGATTGGCCATGGCCACCGCATCAACACACTCGCGTTGAACGTCGATTATGTGTGCCGGTCGGGTCCATTCGACCACACAAACCGCCGCTTCGCGTCGCGAGAGGAAATGCAGCAGGCGGCGCTGGAGCGATACAATGCCGTGCGCAAGAATGCGCCCGAACGACTCGTGTCTGGCTCGGACGACTTTACGCTGTTCCTGTGGGAGCCAGCGGAGAACAAGAAACCGATCGAGCGGCTCACGGGCCACCAGCAGCCGGTGAACCACTTGAGTTTTTCCCCCGACGGCCGATACTTTGCCAGTGCCTCGTTCGACAAGAAAGTCAAGATCTGGAACGGCCACACGGGCAAGTTCATCGCGACGCTGACGGGCCACGTCGGCGCAGTGTACCAGGTCTGCTGGTCATCGGACAGCCGCCTCGTCGTGACGGCCAGCAAGGACTCGACGGTCAAAGTGTGGGAACTGGCGAACCCAAAGAACGCGCAGGTGACGCTCTCGGGCCACGCCGACGAAGTGTACGCGCTGGACTGGAGTCCCAACGGCGACAAGGTCGCGTCGGGCAGCAAGGACCGCACCATCAAGATGTACGTACCGTACCTGCTCATTTTCTGGTGGGTACTTGGAATGGGTTCACTTACCTCGCTTTTGTGACAACAGCTGGCGCCACTAAGAGTGTTTTAAACAACTTTGTCCATACAGTATTTTTGTATACGTCTCTCCCTCCATGTGTTTTAAACTGTTCCCGCCACAAAATCATGGGGGGCTTCGAACTTCCATCGGGTCCCGCGCACCACCATCTTCTAATACAGTAATGAAGCGCCAACGCGAGGAAGAAGTTTGCAGCTTGATGGCGATCGCGCAGCGAGCGGATGCATGCAGCTACCAGTCTCCGCTGCGTCGTGTTGCTGCCCGAACCCCCGCGATGGCGTCGTTTTTCGGCCAGCAGATCACGCCAATCAAGCGCCAGCGGGACCGCACTGTGCCCATGGGTAATGACCAAATCGTCGTATATCTCTAGCTCTACGTACATTCAGCGACTGAAAATTGCACGATGATATGCTGCAGATGCGATGAGCCGACTGATGAGCGCCGCGACGTCCGCTGCGCGCATGAAGAAGCGCGCGCAGATGACGCTAACCAGTCTATTTAGCGGTGCACCGGCGCCGATGGAGATGGCGACAGCGTGCTGTGCCGCGTGCCCTCCGTCGATGCGGAACGTATCCGCGCGGCAAGTGCCCGTGGTGCAGCTGCAGCGCTGCGCACACTGCGAAGTAGCCATGGGCGCTTGCTGTGCACGCGACTGCGCCGAGTGTACCAGTGTTTTCTGCCCCAACTGCTCCACCATCAAGTACGTGGAGCCAATCACATGGATGGTATTAATACTTGATGCTGATGCTGATGCTACGATGTATGTGCAGCTGTGACGAGCAATTTGACCGCGTCTTTTGTCTCTCGTGTCAATACGACAAGGCGAGGTAGACAGTCCGGCTTCACTCACAGCCGTGTTCACCGTGAATTTGAATTTATACGTTTTTCAATCTAGTTAGGTCAAGATCGATGTCTTGCTCGCCGTGATGAACTCTTGCAGCAGATGGAGAGCTACCTTTGGCTGGTCGTGAGGCACCATCTACCGACAACAGCACATCCAACACTCGGTCAGCTTCTGCCGGTCCCTTTGTACGAGTCAGAAGGCACACTACTTACATGACCAGCGTCAAATACCCGAACGAGGCTGAGGCCGCGCGCTGACGTCACCTCGCCTACACTGGAGTCATCGACCATCCATGGCCTGGGCTTGAGACTGGTGAATGCACTGGCGCCACTCCAGACCATGTCATGGGTCCACCGGTCCTGCATGTTCCACGGTGCCATCGCGTCCGCGTCGCCGACATACACCAACACGCGGATGCCATTGTTCAACAGCAGTGCCACGTTGTCCTTGCTGTCCTCCCAGTAGTCCACGTCGCGAATCGACGTGATCACGTCACTGCTGCAGATGGACCACGTCTGACCGGACACGCCAAAGTACGCCAGGACCTCCGGTTCATTGACGTACTCTTGAAGACGCGTGAACCGGTAGCACAGGCCCAACGGGTCGGACATGCACTCACGACGAATGTCGTACATGTTGTGGCCCGCACCGACGACCTTGTCCAGTGCGAGTGCTTCGAACGAGGTGGAAGCGACAGCAGCGTCGTGGCAAATCGGAGGCACAGTATCCTCGTCATCGTCGAGGGCACGCGCACGGATGCGATGGCGTGGAGTAGACGAACTTGCACGCCTTGCATCGAGACATAGCTGCGTGAGATCAATCGCCCGCCTCTGTCGCTCCAACAATGACACATGCGAGTTGCCCAGAAGATCAGACGCGTACTTGTTTGACTGGGCAAACGCCAAGGTCGTTTGCAGTCCGGCGATCGGAGATACGACGCCATTCCCGATACCCACGCCTTTCAATCGCCGCTGCCATACCTTTTGGTTCGAGGTCATCAATCGCGCTGCGACATCAGGCGCGTAATGACCGCCAAAGCTCTCGCCGAAGATGAACACGTCACTGTGATCGAACATGGGGTGCTGGTCGAAGAATGCCTCGATGAAACCGGCGAGGTCCGTCATTGCTCGGCCTTCAGTCCATGACGACATACGCGCGCGGTCGACGAAGTCATCGCTGAAGCCTGTGCCGTGGGGCTGGTCGATGTAGACGACGTGCGCAGCATTTGTCCATGCATACGTGTTGCGTCGGATCTCGTTGGCCACGTCGTCGAACGTGCACGGCCCATTCTCAAAGAGTGCGGCGACGAGCCCGGAGCAACCTGGTCCACCAGAGAGCCACAGCACGACAGGAATGTCCTTGGTGGGGCGCTCCGAGACTAGCGACGACTCGTACAACACGTAGTAGAGGCCATTTACAAAGCCCACTGTGTGGTTGACTTGCTCACCACAGAGAGACGTTGACGTCGGCTTGATTCCCCTGGCGTCACCGTGCAAGGCCACGCAAACGAAGAAGGTGAGCAGGAGGATCAGCTGAGCATGCATACCACTCCACTTGGGCACGCGCAGTGGCCGCCCTCGATCTTGATCTCGGACGGTGTTCTTGTTGGCGACGCTTCATGATCGGGATCCTCAAGAGACGTTTCAAATTGGGAAAAGTGAAAATCTGTTCTATTTTTCATGAATGAACTGTTGCAGTGAGTGAGGTACTGATAATCAGGGATTCCGAATAAATTACGCCCAAAAGATAATTTTCTAGGTGGGCACTGCAATTATTTATTTTGTGGACTTTCATGAAAATATGCATTATTTATTTCCGGACTCCAATGAAATGAATAATTTATTGATGACTAATAGATCCCACCAACCTCCTCCTTACAGCAGCCAAACACGGCGCTCGAGTCGAGCCAACACAGACCCCTCGACTGATTTGCCATGTACCCCGTACTTCTCCAAGCGTTGCTCATTCTTTAGACCAACCGTGTACTGGGGCGTTGAGCTCGACTCAAGGGAGCCCGCGAGTAAGTGACCACTAGTGACATAGTGTCCGTGATATGCATAATTGGTTTTTGGGTAATGAGGATTGTAATGCATAATGTATGTTGTCTTTGATCTTGTCTATCTAGAATATGCATATTCGGAATCCCTGCTGATAATGTGTTCATGACACCGAAGAAGTGATATACCTGTCATTTGTGATGACGAAACTGTTGCAAAACATGTGCCAGCACCGTGAGATGTTGAAGTACTGTACTGTAGGTTGGGAAGAAACAAACACGCGACCAAGTATGCGAGGATCGCTCACGGTCTCATTTAGCTCGTACTGCACGCTCCACTAGGATCCGTGTGTTCTGCGCACATGCGATACGAAAGCACTCGTGATCGACACAATCGCATTCACATCCAACCGCATGATCCCAATCCCACGCTTCACGTGGATCCTCCCGACAACAAGCATCGCTCGTACCCGTTGGTGCGATCGTGCAAGAGTCGTTCTTGACATGATTTCACTTAGATCCAACCGCACGATCCCATTATCACGACGCTGTCTAAGTTTGCATAGTGTGACCAGAGCAGCAAGTTATTGCTGTGTATAGAGGTAGTGTCAGGTCCCGTGCTTGGAAAGATGCGTTCAATGGCTCGGACACATGTACTTTGGACTTCACCCACCACTCTCATTCTCCAATTCGCCACCAACCTCAACACCTATCCAACACGGTGCCAGCAAGATGACTGACACGGACGATGAAGACTACGAAGTCTTTTGGTGCGATGTCGACAGTGAAGGTGATAGCATCTCTTCCGTGGACTTCGTAGAGGAGCGCCAGACCTCACACACAAACGGGCGTCATGTTTTCATCCGCGTCGGTGTCTACACCTCGCGTCAGGCGGCGATCACAGCGAAGGACACCTTCAATGGAACTGTCCACAAGTATCGCACGCGCTACAGTCTGCCAACATGACTGGGACATCGTACACGTGCAAGTCTCACGTAGGTTGCCTGTACACCCTGAAGATCGTGGAAAGGAAGTTGTACGATCGTTGGAAGCTGCTTGAAGGAGGGGTCCATGCAACCGTGGTCAAACCGGTCAAGACCCAGGGGATATCAAGCGTGCTAAAGCCTGAAGTAGACAGTCTCCTCGAAGCCGGATTCGGTGCGGGGAAGCTTCGGACTACGCTCCTCGTTCGGTACACCAACAAACCAGACATGCTGGCCCATGTACCGTCACCGACTCAGATTGCCAATCGTAAAGCATACCTCGTGCGCATCCGTGTTGGCGGCTGGGAGTTGGAGACGTTTGCGGCAATCGTGGAGTGGGTATCGGGCAAGGAGTGCACGACTAAGGAAGCGTTCGACGCCATCAACGTTCAAGCTTCGCCGAGGCGAACAAACTCCTTGTGCTGGAATGCTTTCAACATAAGTTCGTAGACGACGACGGAGTCGACAGAGCTTCCTTCGGAATCGTCTTCACGTCCAAAATGTGTTTCCAGAACCTTGCAGATGCTGTTGCAGCTCAAGGTAGCAAGCTCGTGATCGCAACTGACGGAACGTATCGCATCCACTTCGGAGGATGGACCCTCGTGGACTGCGGAACCGTATGTGTCAGCAAGACGCCGTCGAACGACTACGTGCATCGCTTCGTCCCGTTCGTTTACATGTTCGTTCGAACCGAGACCATTGCAGCTTACGAAACCATGTTCCGCACAATGATCAAGTACGGGAAAACGTTCTTCGACATCGATGTTGAAGCTGCAACCGGATGCATCGACCACTCGGATGCGATTGCTACGGCTTTCACGAGTGTGTGGCCGCTCATAACTGTGATCACGTGTTGGCCTCACGTGGTTCGAAATACGAGATCCTAGATCAAGAAGCTCAAGAATGTGTCGTTTTATGAGGGCACTATCCTTGAAGATGTGCGGATGCTTCATCGTGCGCGTTCTCACAAGCAGTTCCATGCGATCGCTGACGTCATCCTCTCCGCGTGGCTAGACGCGGACGAATCTGACTATGCGGACTGGTTCGACTTGACGTACTTGACGCCAAGATGGAGTCGCTGGCACGTGACATCCGCGAGAACCCCTAGCGTCTTGCTAAGTCAGCAACCTATTGAGAGCCATCACGCTACGATCAAGGCCATTGCATCAGACAGCAAGCGGGCCCCCACGGCGGTGGTGCTCAATGTCGTCTTACCGAAGCTACTTTGCTTTGATGGTGCCAAATTGCGCATTGAGCGACTAGCTCTCTTTACGGAGGGCCCTCTACCTGCTGGTTGTATTACAAAAGCGAAGACACTACTACTACGCGCCGAGAACCACAAGAAGCTCTTCGTTCCGCGAACAAAGAAGATCAAAGGATTCCTGTTCAACAGTCGTCACGCTGCCGTTCAAGCTGGGAACCTGACGGGGACACCCGTCACGGTAGCCAGAACGAACCAGTTCTTTTCTTCACTCGAAGGCAAGCTGCCGAAGAATATGACGGCAGGTCAGATCCGTTCGGTTTGCTTATCACTTAATCACGTCGAGGTCAATCAAAGCACGGTGGACGGCTTGAAGAAGTCCCCGATGCGAGCGACATGGCAAAGTGCACAGGTATGTCCGATCATAATCTATTCCAACTGGCTGGGAGCTATTTTTTTGCTTTTTAGATCGAGGTCATTCGCAGCACGCTAAGCTGCACCTGCAAGACATTCTACAAGACTGGTTGGGTGTGCTCACACGTCATCGCATCACTGAGCCTGCTTGACGTGATTGACATTGATCTCGCGTGCGAGCGTGTCCCAACACGCCGACGCTCAGGAAGGCCACGTAAAAAACTGCGGCGCGTTGTTGACAGAGGATCATGACGTTGCTTTCTTCGCCGAAAAACACCTGGCTTCCCTCTTCACCCGTCGGCCTGGCCACCCCCTACGCTGGCTTGTTGCCAGTAAAATCCAAGTCAACGATGGGTGCTCGACTTACTACGAGTACTTCATCGGGCAAGTCACGTCCGTCGGACTCAAGGAAAGACTCTTTGTGTGGCACGTCAAGTTTGCCGATGGCGATGAGGATGACTTTGATTTGTTGGAACTTGTGAAGGGTGCGAGGAACGCCTACCTCATTGGCGTGATCTAATCCTTCGCTATTTTCACACATGGATACATTCCATCTTTCACATCAGTAGGGCAGATTCCCCGATATTACGTGAATGCATGATCTTCCTCTGATCATATCCTCATTTTAGCACGGACATTGGCGTGCGACGAACTACGAGAGAGGAGCACCAACTCCTCAGAAACCATCTTTCTCGTTTTGTGGCGATGCCCTGCTCTGAAACCACGAAGAAGTTCAAGCCATCGGCGTCGGAGCGCGAGGAAGTGATGCGCATGTGTCTAGCAGAGCTCAAGTTGAAGCGTTGCACGATGGACTCACACGCTGCACGACTTTTGCACGCGTAGCTAAGCGGATCGCTAGCAACGAGACCCGTGATCGTGTGAGGGCGAGTGTGGTCGAGAGCGTCCACCCAAGCAAGCTAAAGAAGCGCAGGGTGGACGGCGCGTACATGCGCAAGATCCTCGATTCTCCATGGTTTGCTGACAGCGTGAAACCGCCCTCTGTGCCCCCTGCTGCAATGACCACTCCGACTACGGCGATGGAGAAGGCTCCGGCTCAACAACAGAAGCCAGAAGTCATTGACTTGTCCGCTTCGGATGACGAAGGTGATCCTCCTGCATCGCAAGCACACGATCTAGGTGGTATCGCTCGAGCGCAAACTGAAGCATACTTTCCGTACCGATCTGTGCTTCAAACGCGTATTGTGGATGGACGACATCAGGTTCTTCTACAGTGGGAAGCTACCTGGGTGGACGAGGACGACCGTCGTGCGTTCGAAGGTGGTGTGTCCAATGCTCACGCCGCTTAGACTAAACAAACCGACAATGAAAGATGGTTTCTACGATGCTTTCGTTTTTTTAAATTTACGACAACGCCACTGCAAACATTATATAGACCACATGCAAACGCGCCACAGGCTTACGGCTACTGTACGTAAGCCACAGCCTTTGGGCACTAGTCGCATTTACGGTACTGGATACATCGCCTACGGCTGCTTGTGTTCGACTACCATGGTCTCTTTGATGCTGGTGTGGCCGCGTGGTGACTGCTTCGTGGCTGTGTGTTGGCTGCATGGTTCCTGTGCTGTTGGCTGCATGGTGGTGGCGATATGGTGGTGGCGGCATGGCGTGGTGGTGGCGTCTTCGTGCATGTTACGCGGGTCTTGGTGGCTGTGGCTTGCTGTTGGTAGATTTGTGAATGAGCGGCGAGATCAGATCCACGGTGGGAACATGACAGCGATTCCTACGAACCAATCGTTTGGTATGTGTGTTCCAGTATACAACATGTGTTCATGAGCATTTGATGTGCGACAGGCCAGTCATGGATTTTCCAACAGATATTTTTTAAACGGAACTCCTACTGCACAAGCTAAAAAGGCAATTTCTGGCACAGTGTTTACGTGACATGTGGTGACATGTCGTAAGATTTCAATTTTTCATGTTTTTTTTCGAGCCCGGTAACTGTCGGAGAAGTCAAGGAAAATTTTGACAGGTCCAGGACTCGCCCACTGGCCACCCTCTTCTCCCCCCTGCCCTCCCCCTAGGCGCCTCTGTCAGTCACCAAATTCCAGCGAAACCTCACGTTGCTCCCGATTCCTACGCATTAGCTGCCCAATCCGTAGCGGACATGTTCCCCTCCCCTCGTATGCCTGGTACGTAAAGCATGTATGTAACGTATTTCCCCGAGTTGTAGCCCGGTCTATAATTGAATAGTATCCCCTCCGGATCAAAAATTAGTGACACCGGACTAGTATTCGGGATGGGTCTTCTAATGTCGGGGTTGAA
>JAADXF010000175.1:0-33729 GCA_023337575.1 Pythium chondricola
AGTTCACATTCACATACACAAATAATGAACCAGGTTTCTAATTGAAGCTGTCATTTTTGTCGATAACGGAATGATGGTAAGTGTCGAATATGTCGAAATAAGGAGTCACACGTTGGCAGAGAAATTCCGCACCCACCTCCAGAGCACAAGCCTCGACGCCCCCACATACTCGTATCAAGACACGCCTCCACGACCAGCGACCATGAACATCTTCTCGCGCAAGGACAAGCTCGCCGATGAGCTATTCAACATGAAGTTCACCGCGAAGTCTCTGCTTCGCAGTGCGAAGAAGTGCGAAAAAAACCAAGCGACGCAGAAGCTGAAACTCAAGAAGGCGATTGAACAAGGAAACATGGAAGGCGCGCGCATCTACGCGCAGAACGTCATACGCGAAAAGAACCAGGCGCTGAGCTACCTTCAGTTGGCTTCACGGATAGACGCTGTGGCGTCTCGCGTCCAAACTGCCATGGCCATGGGCCAGCTCAAGCAGAACATGAGCGGAGTCGTCAAGGGCATGGATACGGTGATGGCGTCCATGAACGTCGAGAAGATCTCCAAGACCATGGACCAGTTCGAGCAGCATTTTGAAGATCTGGACGTGCGCTCTGCGTACATGGAGGGCGCGATGAACAACGGAACGTCGATGACGACCCCTGTCGACCAAGTCGACGACCTCATCCAAATGGTTGCCGATGAAAATGGCCTCGCGGTCGCCGGTCAACTCGACTCGGCTGGTCGTGTCGGCACCGAGTTGCCGTCAGTCGCTGCGAAGGAGAAGAAGTCGCAGGACGATCTCTCGATGCGACTGGCAGCGCTTCGCAAGTAGACCCTCGCTTTGCTCGTGTCTGCATCCATCTGCCTTTGCGTATCTCCAATATTATTTGTTTTTTATACCATCAATTATTCGAATTTCCTCATGAGCCGTTCGTTCTCTTGGATTTGACCAAGAAATCCACGCATGGTCCACTTCAACACGCGCTTGCGCGACAACACGTACGCCGCATGGCGCAGTGACTACCTCGACTACAAGTGCCTCAAGAAAGCGCTCAAGCGCCAGAGCCTGCTGGACGAGCAACTCTCACGCGCAGTGTCGACAGCAACGACAAACCATCCACACGGGGATGATGATGACGGTACCGCAGCCAGCACGAGCAGCGCGAGCGCCGTCAGCGACTCGGAGAGCTCACGCGCTCGAGCGCTGCCGTCGCTTCTCCTGCTGCGAGGCACACCGCGCGCGACGAGCGAGCTCCAGTCGCTGCTTGTAGCCCCCGTCGAGTTCGAAGAGCTCCTGGAAGAGCAGTACGACAAGGTCGAGCGCGCATACGTGGCGCACGCCGCGCGACTTCGCGACCAGTTCGCTCTGCTACGCGCGCAGCACCGTCCTGACGCGTCGCTCCTAGTGCGCGATTCGTTCAAGAACACACTCGTGGATCTCCACCGCACGCTGCACCACCTGCTCAATTTTGCTCTCCTCAATTACACAGGTTTCGTCAAGATCCTCAAAAAGCACGACAAGATGTTCCCATCGCAGCCGCAGCTATCACGACAGCAACGCGCGCGACTGGACGTGCTCGCGTTCGCCACCCCGAGCCAGTGTCGTGCGCTCTTGGCTGAGGTAGAGGAGGTCTTCGCCGACGCGTTCTGTGATGGTGACCGTGCCGTGGCCGTCGCGTCGCTCATGACGCGCCGAGACGAGACAATCGACTGGGCACCAGTGTACATCGGCATCAAGATCGGTGCTTGCTTGATCCTACTGGTGTGGGTCGTGTGGGATTCGCTGGTCGTGCCCACGTTCAAGTCGGAGCGCGAGCGCCACCTCATCGACCTCGCACTCACGCGGGCCTACCCGGTCTACCGAGGCGTCGGGTGTTACCTGCTGCTTCACTGGCTGGTCGGCGTCTCCATGTACGTGTGGCACCACGCACGCGTCAACTACCGGTACATCTTGGAGCTCAGTCCGCGCACGACGCCGCACTACACGGAGCTCTTCAGTGACGCCACCAACATGACCATCGTCTACCTCGTCAACGTGCTCCTCTACTACAAGGTCGTGAACGGCTACTTCCCTGAGCAGCTACTCCACCGAGGGTACTACCCACTCGCACTGCTGTTGTACACAATCTACTTCTACGTCGTGCGACCGTGGCGACGGCAGCGCGGTCTGGTGCGCACGCTGCTTGAGATCGTCGGCTCGCCGTTCTTCCACGTCACGTTCTTCCACGTCATTGTGGGCGACTACCTCACCAGTACGGTCAAGGTGAACCAAGACATTGCGTGGTCCGTGTGCTTTTTCATCACCAAGGAGTTTCTGAAGAAGGACGCAACACCGAAGCAAGCGTCGGTGTTTGTATTCGCGATGGAGCCATGGCCACCTCTTGAAGTGGAAGCCTCGTGTGCGACCAACCCGTACTTCGTCACGGTCGTTGTGCCCCTCATCTGCGCGCTGCCGCTCTGGTGGCGGTTCCTGCAGAGCCTGCGCCGCGTGTACGACACCAAGACGTGGTGGCCCAACCTGCCCAACGCAGGCAAGTACGCACTTGCCCAGGTCGTCGCGCTGTTTGGGCTCTTCCACCCGTTCTACCGCAGTGGCGGCACCAGAGAGGTGGGTCTCGAGGCCTTTCAGGTCGTGTGGATCGCACTGTTCACGCTCAGCTCGCTGTACACGTGGGTCTGGGACGTGTCGATGGACTGGGGACTTGGCCGTCCACAGTACAAGTTCCTGGGTGATCGCCAAATGTTTTCACGTGTCTGGGTCTACTACGGTGCGTCGGGTCGTGCTGCGTATCTATCACCTATCTGTTCCATCACGTGCTGACTTGTGGTGATTACTGAATGCTTGTGACAGCTGCGATTGTGGCCGACTTGTTCCTGCGCCTGGCGTGGACTGTGACGCTGATCCCGCCGCACTCGTCCCAGTGGCTGCCGCTCTACCTGCAGCCAATCACGATGGTGCTTGAGCTCTTCCGCCGCACATTCTGGGGCATGTTTCGCCTCGAGAATGAGCACCTGCGCAACACGCAGGGCTTCCGTCGCGTCGATTTTATACCGCTCCACTATGACCATGGCGTCGGCGTCGGCGACGACGCCAACGACCACAAGGAGCCCATGGACGGCCACGTGTTCCTCATGAAGATCCTGCTGGTGCTGTTCGCGGTGCTCGGGCTCAGCGTGCTGGCGATCATTGTAGAGAAGTGAAACATGGCTACATTTTTGGTTACTTGTGGTCATGGCCTTGGCACCACATGGGCGATCAATCACACGGTCAATTTACAATGCTGCTTGCACACGATCGAGTCCGAGCAATGCCGCATGCAGTACTATTTGCATGTGCGCAGGATCACGAGCGTTGTACATGGGTACATGCATATTCTCCACCCCAGTATGACGATCCTCATTGCGTCAGTTGGCTTTCTCTTGACTCAAGTTGAGTGGCCAATCACATGGTCGTCTCAGCGTCTGTCAGGATCCTACCTGGGAGCTGCTCGCTGATTGGCTTCTGCGTCAACCAAGGACGTATACTATACATTATCCGGATAAGACTGGGTATACTGTTGCTTACCAGAAGAAACATTTGACACGATTGCGGCGACTTTATCCATCATCGGCGGTGGCGCGCGCTGCGATTGATACGCGACCACGTCCGTTGGCTCGCTCTACGGTACGCATAGGCTTGTTATCACACACACAACGCACACATTGACATACTCGCTTTCCCGCCACCCAGATCGGCCACACGCACCGCGCACACGCTACTGTTTTTCAACTCTTCGTGGGCCGACGAAGCCATGTCCAAGGCCCCCAAGCAGCGCAAAGTGCAACGGCACTACCAGCCCTACCAGCAGAGCGGTGGGCTCAGCGTCTCCTCTGTAAGCGTGCTGCTCTCTCTAGGATCCTTCTCACCCCTCTGACTCACGCACACTCTCTCGTAAAGAACACGAGCGACGTCGTCTCGAGCACCGGCAGCAGTCCCAGCAGCAACAGCAACAGCAATACCCTCGACTACGCGCTCCCCGAGATCCCACTGCACATGGATCCCGTGCTAGCGTACGTCTGCCCATTCTCTCCCTACCGCATTCACACCCACGAACGCATACTCACGCTCATACCTACCAACAGCGGCTTCCCATCTACCCTCAGCCGCAATCTGTGGGACGACTGGAACGAAAACGACCCCAACATGGTCAAGTTTGACATGTTTTCATCCGACGAGACCTCCTCCGCGCACGAGACCACGTCGTCGGCCTCCATCGCGTCATCGCAGAGCTTCCTGGCCTCGCTGACGCACACACACGACGCCAGCGCCGTCTCCAACCTCCATTACCAACTACAGCAGACGCTGGACAAGGCCACCGCAAGCTTCGACACTGACCACCACACACACGAAGCAATGGACGTGGACGGCACGCGGTCTGGCCACGGCTTTCATCATGCTCACTCACAACCACCACGGCTGAGCGTCAAGCGGTCGTTGAGTGAAGACATTGTCAGCATGCTGGACGACGACGATATGTTTCGCAGCGCCAAGAACGGGCCTGTTCCAAACCACCCGTTTGGGTTTGTCAACTTGGCAGCGAGTACCGCCACGAGCAGTGCGACGGCGAGCCCAAGCACGACCAAACCGACCCAGCAACACCACCACCACCACCACCAGCTACATCAACAACACCTACAGCAGCAGGCATTCCATCAGCAGTTCCAGCAGCAGCAAGCAGCACAGCCCCAGCAACTACTAGTGCAGAATGCGACGAACTGGCTCACGGGCTTCCCCGCGACAGCACCGACGACCCAGCCACAACAGCCACAACAACAACAGCCACCTCCACTCTCCCCCAAGTCAGCCGCCCGAATAGAAGCACACAACAATCGGCCAGAACCGACGTCTATGGAACGTGCGGCGGCCGCGATCTCATCGACGATGGTGGCTGTACCCAACCCGTGCAAGGAGTCGGCTCCGCCAGCGACGCCCACGAGCACGACGCCTGCGGCCGCGGCGAACGTCATCACGCCTTCTCCATTCAGCGCGTACTCGTTTATGAGTGCAGCGATAGAGACCACGTCGTCCAAGTCGGCTGGCGAGGGCACGAGCGAAGGCGCGGACAACAAGAATCCGGTGAACCCATTCGCAGCTGCTCCAAGCGGCGGCACGATGATGCACCCTGGCTTTATGATGTACCCGATGCCCATGATGGGCAACTACGCTGCCGCGGCGGCGACGATGGGGATGATGCCGATGGGCGCGATGCAAATGGGTCCAATGGGCATGCCGATGGGTGCGATGGGTGCGATGCAGATGGGGCCCATGGGCGCGGTGGGTGCCATGGGGGCCATGCAGATGGGTATGCCGATGATGCAAATGGCGGCGTCGATGGGCATGCCGGTGGGCGCGGCAGTGCCTGTGCCGTTGGAAGGTGACGCCGCCAAGAACCTCCCGACCCCCAAGACGCTGCAGCCGAAAGGCATCGCACCGAGTGCCGGCCCCGGTGGCAACGCGAGTTTCGTCAGCATTGCACGCAAGCCCGAGGAACCCGAGGTGAGCAGCATCCTCAAGACGCTGATGGAAGAAGAGGCCAAGAAGAAGGAGAAGAAGCTCGAGCGGAATCGAGACTCGGCGCGCGAGAGCCGCAAGAAGCAGCAGACCTACGTCGAGACACTGGAGAATGGCATCAAGCGACTCCAGATCAACCGCGACCTTGTCGTCTCGTACCGCTGGGGCATCACAGGCGGGCCGTCGCCCTCCACCAAGGGCCGGCTAGAGTGGACCGAGCGCGTGGAGGTGGTCACGGGCGCGTCCGAGTCGTTCCTGACGCTACAGAACCCGACAAACTTCCAAAACCTCATGAAGATCAATCGGCAGCGGCGCGCACTGTCGATGGCGCGGCACGACAAGGAGCGGGCGCTTGTCAAGTGCTTTGTGTGCATCGGCCGACAGCTCGCCGACCTGCGCGCGCGGCTACTGGAGCTGCAGGTGCTGCGCAATCTCTCGAACCCGTCCCACCTGGCCGCACAGGAACTCGTGGCGCTGCTGCAGCTCTCACCCTCGCAGCGAGTCGACCTCGAAAGTCACAGCCGCCGCGTGTTTGGAGACCAGGTACTGCAGATGGTCAAGCTCTTCAAAGTGTTTTTCGCGCTGCGGGATCAAGCCGAGCGGCTGCATCTCCTGTCGCCGGCGCTGGAGCAGTACGTGCGTGAGGTGTGCTCCCTCGAACAGCTCCACCGCCTGCTCCAGTGGTCCGAGGTCCACCGTGCGACCATCGAGGGCTCGCTCAGCGCCGACTTCACCCTGTAGACCGAACTTCGTTTAACGTTATGAAAATACAGTACACTCAGGATGTGATCGACTCGTGCGCTGGCGCGAAACAAACACCGGGTTGCAATCTATTGTAGGGTCAGCGGTAGGTAGGTGTCCTCCCTCTATTCATCGTCATCTTCAGCAGCCATCGAGTTGGACCGCTTCCGCTTGGTCGGCGTCTTCTTGCTCTTCTTCTCCGACTTGGCCGACTTGACTGGCGACGGAGGCTCCGACTTGTGCTCCTTCTTGTGGTCGTCGGTCTCGCCGCTCACTGCCTGCACCACCTGCTTGACCATATTCTTGACAACCGGCGAGCTGGTCTCGAGAGCCTCGAGCGCCGCGACCAGCGGTGCGAGGTCCTTCTGCGTCTTCGTGGTCTTGGAATCGCCGTCCACAGCGCGCCACGTTCGCACCAGCTGCAGCGCACAGCTCAACACCACCTTGAGTCGCTTCGCCTTCATCTCGCTCTTGTCCTCTGCCGCCTTCTTGCGCTGCAACAAGGCCACCAGCGCCTTCAACAGTGCGAGGCGCTGGCCGGTAAACACAGCCTTCTCATCGGCGCCCACGTGCTTGGGCTTGAGAAGCAGCGACAGCAACCGGAACACCTCGGCCGTCGAAAAGTCGTCCACTGCGGCAAGAGCCTCCTTCTCGTCCTTGTCACTGGCCGTCGCCGTGGCGACCTCCACAAGCGGCGCCATCAGCAGGCGAAGAGCAAGTGATGCGTGCTTGGTCGCAAGTTCCTCGAGCGCAGCGCGAGGGAACTTGGCGTGCTTGCGCGTGAAAACGTCCACGACCGCAGTGCGCACACACTTGGCCAGCGCGTCCTCATTCGATGGCGCGGCCGCGGTGTCACGCACCAGCTGCACAAACACAGCAGCACCCACCTTGTTCACGAGCTCCTTGTCGAGTGCCTTGGTCGAGAGCAGCGTCACCGCGCGCTCCAGTGCCGCTGGCGCCTCACCTGTCGGCGACGGCGTCACGCCGCTCAGCCCCTTTAGCAGCTTGTGGAGCAACACAGCCTGGAGACGCTCCTTGAGCACACGCTGCTCCACGTCCGAGCTCGCGATGGCCGTGAGGCTTTCAAAGAGAGGCAGCACGAGCAGCGACACAAGGCTCGCGTCGTTGGACTTGAACGCTGACGCGGCGTACAGCGCCAGCAGCTCCACGACACGCAGCTTGAAGTGCAGCACCTGGAGACGGTGGCGCTTGGCATCCTTCTTGGCGCGCGCCTTGTCCTTGACCTGCCCCACGATCGCCGACAGCGTCTGGTCCTCCCGGTGGAGCTCCGCCAGCTGCGCGTCGTCACGCAGCGCGTCGGCGATGTCCGCCGCCGACGAAAGCACCACCTCTTCTTCCTCCATATCTTCCTCATCATCATCTGGGCCTTCCTTGGAAGCGTTGGCAGCCTCCGCCGCACCGTCGGCTTCCTTCTCTGGCGCGACGGCCGCCACGAGCGTCTGCAGGCTCGTCGCCGTCATGCGCGGCGCGAGGCCCTTGAACACGTGCGTCACCACTTCACGCATGGCCGACGAGTCCTGCGAGAGGAGACTCAGCAGCAGATCCGTGAGCACGACCACGGCCTCGTCCTGCTTCTCCTTCTCCTCTTCCGCCTTGCTCTTGGCCGCCTTGGTGTGCTTGCCCGTGGCTTTGGTCTTGGTGCTCGCCTGCAGCGCGTCCACACACTGCACCAAATCCGCAACCGTGGTCTGCGCGTCGCCGCGCGCGGCGTCGTCGTCCACCAGCTGCAACGCACAGCTCATGAGCAGCAGCGCGAGTGCCTCGTCGGTGGCTTCCTTGTCCTTCTTGGCGCGCAACGTCGCCGCGTGCTGCTGCGCCGTGGCCCACAGCGCTTGCTGCTCGTCATCCAGCGGCTGGCGCAGCGCCCACGCGCCCATGCGCGTGTCCACGAAGCCGAAGACGGTCACCAGCGGCGCCTGCGCGTCGCTCGAGAGCGCGATGCTCATGCACGAGAAGAGCTTCTTGGCGACCGCGCGGCGCACATCCGCCGACAGTGCCGGCTCGGGCACTTCCACCCCCTCGTGACCATCACTCTCGCTCTTCTTGCTCTTCTTAGTACTGATTTTAGATGATGTGAAGCTGGTTGGCGCGAAGAAGGCGTGGCTCGCGAGAAAGCCGAGCACGCGGTCGCGCAGCGTCTTGTCATCCTCGCTGCGCTGGAGGCGCTCGGCGAGCTCGGTCGCGAGCAGCTCCAGCGCCCAGAGGCGGACCGCCGCGAAGCGGCGCAGGCGCGCGGCCTGGCGCTCCCGCTCCTCTTCGATCGCGATGATGGCGTCAAACCCACCGCTCTTGACTGCGTTCTTGAGCTCCTCCTTGTCGGCGTCGTCCGTGTCATCGGCCACGTCCACGAGCGCAGGCATCGGCTTGGTGAACTCGCGCTCCATAAAGTGGAAAAACTCTTCGGGCGCGTGGGTTGCGAACGCCTTGAGCGTGTGCTTGGCGGCATCGTGGAGGTACGTCTTCTTAGACACCGAGTTGTTGTACAGACACTTGACGAGGTTGGGCGTGAGGATGGCGCGCAGCACCGCGCCCGGCAGCGTCGGCACCACGAGCTCAAAGAGCTTGAGCGCGAGGCCCTTGCGCTCGTGCGTGGTCGTGCCGGCGGCCAACAACAGGTTCTCTACCAGCACAGTCCACGCTTCCTGGAACAGCTCGCGGTCCAGTGCGTGGCCACCGTGGAGCAGGTGGCCAAAGAGACCACACCACGCGCCATGGACACGAGGGAAACAGATCGTCGAGTGCTTGAGCGGCTCGGCGAGCGCGTGCATGTGCTTGCGTCGAACGAAATCGCGCGCCGGGTAGGTCGCTGGCAAGCTGCTATCGCTGCCGAGTTTGTGGTGGTGAATGTAGCGGTGGAGGCCGACGGCGAGCGCGACTTGGTCGGCATTGAAGCCCGAGACATCGCCTTCCAGCATGGCACCGAGCGGTGTCGCAAGCTCGTGGAGGAAGAGTTGCTTGGGGGCGTCGCTGAGAATCGAGAGGATCGCCTCGACACACGCTTCGCGCAGCCACTTCTTCCACGCCGACATCTCGATCAGTTGCTGCACGACCTGGACTGCGACTGGCTCGTTCTCTGTCTCAAGCAAACGACCAGAGCGGTGCAGCGCGAGGAGGCCGAAGAGCTTACCGAACATGTGCTCGCGCTGCTCCATGGCCTTCATCGAGGCAGTGACTTGCATAGCATCGATCAACAGCTCGAGCGTCTCGGTGAGTGTGATGTCGCGTGGGAACTCGGCGAGCAGCGCGGCGAGGGCGGCGCTGAAACCCTGGCGCGCAGCGTCGCGCGAGGACGCGAGACCGCGCACAAGGCGCTTGAGTGTGTAGTTGACATCGTCGTTGTGGTCGCGGAGGTACGCGAGGAGCTGCGTAGCCGCGCTCGTGCGCGTGGCCACATCGCTCTCGGCGAGGGTCCAGAAGAGCTTGAGGAACTCGCTCTTGTCCGCCGAGTCGGTGGTCCCGTTGGTGCTCGACATGGTGGTCATTGCTTGCGAGCGCAGGCTGGTTTGATGCTCGTCTCGAAACGGTGTGTGCTTTTGGTGATCTCTTGACTGGTTGGACAGAGCCATTGGGCAGTGGAGGTCGCACGAATGTCGCGCGAAAGTATACCATCCATCCGATCAAGTACGATATCCAGTGATTTATTGTTAATTCAGTAGTATTTGGGAACCGGCAATATCAGTACATTGATTACTTTGGCGTCGCCTGCTCCAGTGCGGCGATGAACGCGTCCACTTTCTCGCTGTTGACCTTGAGAATGAACTGCGTAACGGAGCCATCCACCTGCAGTGCCAGCAGTGCACCACTCTTTTTGCCCTTGGTCTCTTGCGGTTTGACAGCCATTCCCTTATATAGAGCCGAGTTGAGCACGATCTTGCCAATCTCATTGCGGATGAGGATGCTGATCACGAGCAACCACCATGAGTCAAGTGCTGGCGATTCAAGTATAACCAAGTAGGAGAATGCGATCGTACCGAGCGTCCTTGGTGGTCGAGTGGACGAGGACCTTGAGTGGGTGGGTGCCCTTGTCAGCCCAGCGCTTCTCGTCCTTCTTAAACTCGAGCACCTTGGCCTTCTCCGCCTCGAACACACACTCTTCATCCATATTGGCGGCCTACAACGGGAAGTATTAGCACCTATAAACCCACATAGCACGCTCAGAGACAAACATAGGCATACCTTGAGAATCACAGTCGCCGCCTCCCGTCCAACGTTCTCGTCGTCTTCATCATCAGCGGCGGGCGCCGCAGAAGTAGCAGCAGGAGCTGCTGGTGTTGCTCCTCCAGAGGTGAATCCACCCGTACCAGTAGCTGGAGCCGTGCTTGGCGCAGTCCCGAACGAGAACCCGGACGACGCAGTGGATGCTGAGGCAGCTAGCTTGGCGAAGCTAAACGAGAAACTCGAGCTTGGTGCCGTTGCGGTCGTCGAGGTGGCCGACGATGCAGGTCCACTGCCAAAGCTGAAGCCAGAGGCTGCCGGCTTGGCCTCGGCCACTGGCGTAGAGTCAAACGTGAACGCAGGCGTCACTGCTGGCATTGGCTCATTCGGCGACGCCATGGTCGATCCGAATGAGAACGCAGGTTTTGCCACTGGCTTCTCTTCCTCCTCAGCAGGCTTAGCAGAGAATGAGAAGCCGCTCGTCGCTGGTGTCTCCTTGGCGGCTTTAGGAGCCGCAGGGAAAGATAAGCCACTCGAGGCTACGGTAGCTAGCTTGCTGTCCGCGAAGGGGGAGGAGCTTTTGGCTGGAGCTTCTTGTTTGGCCATTGGTTTGGCACCGAACGAGAAACCTGAGGACACCGGCTTGTCGGCTGGCTTGACTGCTGCATTCAGGAACGACGGCAGCGTCGTCGCCATCGGTGCTGGCGCAGTGGTCTTCACAGTCGGCGCCGCCGCCACCGGCACGGGCTTGGACGCAGCAAACTTGGTGGCGATCTCGTGTGCGTGCTTGACGTAGTCCTTGACGCCGCCAGTCCAGTCAGCGGCCGGGTTCTTCTGCAGTTGCGCGGTGACAAACTCAAGGAACTCCTTGTTCAGCACCTCAATCGCTTCCTGGTAGTTTGTCGGCGTCTTGGAGACAGCCGCCGCGGCAACAGAGCAGCTACTGGCAGTGGCGGTTGTAGGAGGAGCAGGAGCCTGCGCCGTGAGGCCACCAAAACCAGCGAACGGATTGGCACGCACTGCCGGTTCCTTGGCTGCCGTGAGGCCGCTAAAGCCAGCAAAAGCGTTGGCCTTGGAGGCAGCGCTGGGCACGGCGGCTGGCACTGGGGCAGGCGCCACGCCGTTGGCCGTCGGAGCCTTCTTGGGCCCGAGAGGTCGTGCCTTGACGATCTTGCGCGCACGGATGGCCTCATCGGAGGCGCGTGTGAAGCCACCGTCTAGCGAGCCTCCCTCGCCGGCATAGTCATTGTCGTCAGCGGCTTCGTACTCCTCTCGGCGCATCTGGCCGTTCTCGTTGCGGCGCTTAGACATGGTGGCGGTGGTGGTCGAATGCAATGGCTCTGCAATTTGGCGGGAGTGGTGTCTTGGTATTCGAACACTACCGGTTATGTTCGTTAGATAGAAATGATAGAAGTGAAACGTTGCTACTGTTTTGCAGTTAGAAGTGCGACTTGATGCGGGTGACGATGTCGTCCACGCGCGCCGACTGCGTAAAGAAGTCGAGGAACTCGCCGTCCGGGCCAACGAGGTACATGACGATCGAGTGATCGACGAGGTAGTCATCATCGTCGTCTTCGTTCTCATCGGCCTTGGAGAAGTAGACTCGGTAGGCTTTGGTGATGTCGGCGATTTGGTCGCGCGTGCCCGTGAGCATCTTGAACGCAGGGTGGAAGTCTGCAGCCACATCCACATCAAATCATCAGCATAAACATCAATGCATACGCCAAACTGCTTGGAAGTCTTGATTGTGGTCCATACCTTTCTTGTACTCGAGCATCTGCGCGATCGTGTCACGCTTCGGATCCACCGTCACGAACAAAGGCACGACCTCTGGGGCGTTCTCCTTCTTGAGCTTGTCCAGCACGTCACCGATGCGCACCAGTTCGTTGGGGCAAATGTCCGGGCAGTGTGTGAAGCCAAAGTACAGCAAGGTGTGCTTGCCCTGGAAGGAGGCATTGGTCACGCCGAGACCTGTGTCGCAGTCCACAAGCGTCCACGGACCACCGAGCAACGGCTTGCCCACAGAGACAACCTTGCTCGTCGCTGTCGACCAAGTGCAATGTGAGCTCGAAAACGTCGATCAAAGAAGTGGCGGGCCACACCAATATCCCACAGCGACTCACTCTGGGTCTGCAGTCTGTCCTTCTCGACGGAGTAGTAGTACACAGCGCCGGAACCAATAGCGCCTGCAAGAGCGAGACTCGTCCACGTGATCGGCTGCCATGCACACGGCCAAGCAAGATCAATTCCATTCTGTCATGCGCATGAAGACATCTTACGTACCCCGATCTTATCCGACGCAGGCTTCGCAGAGTCGGCCATCAAGCGGACTTGCTGCATCGAAGCGAGCTTGTGGCCGCTGCGTGCGGCGCGACGGAGTGTCGTCGTGAACGTGCGTGGGAGCATCGGTGGTCTTCGTCACGCTTCCAGTGCTGATCAATTTGATGCAGTGCTTTTGCAACGACACGCAGGCGTATCTTGAATAAGTACATTTGTTGGGTGTTTTTGGCCCAATCATCCTATTGTTGTGTGGACCACATAAATTAGTCTCAACAGCCAAAAAGGCAACTTCAATTTCAAATCCGTGCATGAGTCGTGGCAAGCGCCTCACGGCGCAAATGCAGCGCGGAAGCTCCCATGCGCTACTACGAAGTCCAGTTCTCTTTGCGCCGCTAGTATCCGCTCGCCTCGGTCGCCTCAGGTCGTACTGCAGCGCACAAATGACCGTGAACACCAGCCGACAAGAATCCTGCAGATAAACAAGCTCGCGCTCGCGCTCATTAAACACTTCATCACCAGCAACCAAGCCCAAGACGAGTCGGAGGAGCGTCAAGTCAGCACTGGCTCCCCGCGCCTGCTCGTCGGCAATCTCTCCAAGACAGAATACCCGTTGAATCTGCACAGTGAGCTGACGACGGCTTTCTCACGCTTCGGTACCGTCAGCGACGTGTACCTTCCTAGCAGCAACCACACCATCGCGTTTATCCAGTACGTCTTTCGCTCTCGTTGCGCAGGATACTGGCTGATAGATGAATCATTTCCCTTTAGGTATGACGATCCGTGTGAAGCCCACAGCGCACTCGCGTCGATGCATCGCACAGTGTTCCAACGGCAAGCTCCTCAGCGTGACTGTCGCCACAAGCAAACGCAAGACGCGCGTGGAAATGCGCAAGCGTTCGTAGTCATCATAGCGAGACCTGTGATCGAGGTGAGTCCCTATTTCGGTAGTCCCTTGGCATTCATAGGCTGCAGTATTGATCCACTCTCTTGTTCAAGTCCCTGCTCAACAAGCGCGTTCACGGCACAAGAACAAGCACCACAAGCCAAGCCTCTCTCAGTGTATTGCACACCGATGCGTCCACCCATATACCTGTCTGCTTCTGTCCCCTCACCCCTCTCTTTATCCCTTCGTCGTCGTAGCTGCTCACTTTTGCAAGAACAACTTGATCGACGTCGACGCGTTCTTGAGCAGCTCGCCCAGCATCTTCTGCGTCCCCTCCTGTGCACGCGCCACGTTCTCCACCACAGCGCGCTCCGCCTCGCGAAGCTCCTCACTCGACGTCAGCGGTCGCGACACCGGTCGCACAGCCTTGACACTCGCGTCCACGGCCACCAGTGCATCCTGCACGCCTCGAAGCACGCCACGCAGCGCAGTCGCGACCGGATCATCCTTCTTGCTGCCGCCCGCGCGCTTCTTGGATGCCGAACGCGTGGCAGCGCACAGCAACGCGCCAGCCCAGAGCCCCGCGTCACGTAGTAGCAGTGCCGCGGTCGACAAACCATCAGCCAAGAAGGAGCCGTCCACCGTCAGCGAAGACACCACGCCCTCGCGAATGGCAGTCAGCGGTGTCTGCAATGCACTGATCATCGCCACCAACTTGTCGGCGCCCTCACCACTCTCCAGCGCAGCAACGACACGCACGACCGCGACACTCCACGCCCACAGCTGCGCCTTGACTCCACCTCCACCAAGCACGCCCAGGGACTCCATGCTCGCCACGTACTCATCTGCAAGCGCCGTGGCCTTCGCTCCATCATCGCCCTTGGACGCGGCTAGCACGCGCAGCAACTTGGGCACCACGAGCTGGAGCTTGATCCACTGCACTGAGGTCTCAAACTGCGCCGATCGATCGCACTCCACCAGTGGCTGCCCTGGAGCAGCGAATGCATCACCAGTGGCCACGAGTGGCTGCTGGTCCCAGCTCACGACGACCTCCCGATGCTGGTTGCGCGACAGCGTCACACTCGGCTGCAGCATCGCGTCCAGTTCGTCGAGCGCCGCAGTGACGAACGGTGACGCTGCCCACTCGGCGAGCTTCGAGGGCCCACCGGTGAGCGCGTCCTGCAGTTCGAACTGGATCGACTCGCCACGTGCGATTGCGAGCGCGTGCGACCGCTGCATCTTGTCCCGGAGGAAGCTCGTCATGTCGAGCACCTTGGAGTACACGCCGAGGCGGTACGAGCGCGCGATGTACTCGGGCGTGTCGGCGTTGGTGCTACGGTGGAGCTTGCGCATCGCGTCGCTCACCTGACGCGCCTCGGTGTGGTGGCACAGCTGCAGCAGCTTGTCGAAGACGAGGAAGGACAACGAGTCGAGCTGCACGTGCTTGACGTCGAGCTCCTTGTGGCGCTGCAGCATCGCCTCGCTCGCGGCGAGGTACCCGTATATCCGCGCCAGAAGCAGCTTCATCTGGAAATTGTAGGCGCTCTTGGCCAGCCCAAACTCCAGCAGCGTCGCGGCGTCCATGAGAACACCCGTCTTGCTACCCGTCGCTTGGCGCTGGTACAGATCCAGCATCGTGTGCGCCGCCAGTAGCAGTAGATCGTCCGTGTTCTGCACTTCACGCTGGCCACCCTTGGCACCCTCGTTGAGCCACGCATTGGCGTGGTACTCGGCCACGAGCGACGCAGCGAGCGACTCAAGGTCTCTGATGCTGGCGTCTGCGTACACACGCAAGAAGCGGAGCGACTTGAGGCTCAAGAGGCGGCGGTGGAGTCGGCCCAGCGCGTCCTTGCGCGTGGATTCATCGTGGTTTGGCTTGGACTCGTTCGTAGCAGCCTTAGCCGCGTCGCCCATGGCCAGGAGCTTGGCAATGAGCGTCGCTTTGGTCTCGGTAGACACAAACGTGGGGTCGTCGCACACCACAAAGTACTGCTTCAAGTCCGAGAAACAGCACGTCTTGGTGAAGAAGCGGTCGGTGTACGCGAGGATCGCGTCAACCAGTGCCGTCTCCACTGCTTGCTTAGCCTCGCCGCCCTTCACAGCGACGTGCTTGAGCTTCTCGCACTGGAGATGCACCTTAGCGAGGTGTGGACCACGCAAGTATTCGTTGCCTGGTGTGGCCACCAGCGTGTCGAGCACGGTACGGATTTCACCCTCGACCCGAGCCACGTCGCCTTCGTTCTCACTCACACGCGCACCGATGAACTCGGTCAAGTAGGTCCAGTCGTCGGCGTTGTACTTGGTCAGCAGCTCGTGGTAGACGTCACCGCCTCGCTTCCATTGACCGACGTCCTTGCACAGCGACGCCTCAAGACCCAAGCGGTCGATGGCTTGCAGTGGGCCCAGCTCGATCTCATCTTCGTACGCGCCCTCACCCTCGACGGCGCGACCGGTGGCCGTTGAACCGTGCGAGTGCGAGCATGTGTGGTCGTGGCAATGGCCGGCGTCTTCCTCCTTCTTCTTCTTGTTGCCTTCGAGCATGAGCGGCGCAAACTCGTCGAACGCTGCCAGTGCCTCCGTGTGCTTGTCCTGCAGCTGCAAGATGTGCACCAGCAACTGCAGCGCCTCACCGTCGTCACTCTGCGTGTCGCGCATGGTCTTGAGCAGCATGCGGTCAGCCAGCGCCAGCATCTTGGTCGGCGCGCTCGTGTGCTGCACCTGCATGAGCATGCTCAGCGCGGCCCAGCAGACGTGCTTGATGTTGGCAAACGCCTTGAACATCTTGAGTGCCGTCTGCTGCTGCTTGAGGAAGTCCCCCTTGCGCACGTACGCCACAAACAGCGCCTGGAAGAGCTCCTCATTCGGCTCGGCCGTGGCCGTCGCCGCGTGCTCGTACGTGGGCAGCATCTCGTGCTCGTGGCCGCAGAGACGGAAGACCAGTCCCATGGTGTTGAGCAGCGTCTCGTCCGTGGGCTTGTGCTTCTGCACAGCGCGGCAGATCTCGAGCGCCTCGCCCGGCTTGCCCGTGCGCTCAAGGCAGTGGGCCTTGAGGATCTGGGCAATGTCAAGCGACGCGATCTTTTTGTTCTGGGCGAGCTTGATGGCCACTTTGTACTGGCGGCTGTCGATCGCGTCGTAGATCGGACGCACGTAGCGGCTGAACATCCGCGCCTCCTCCGACATGGCTGCTCTCGATTTCTTCGCGCTCCCTTTGCCTCTGTGGCCGCCGATAGCGGATACTCACTCAGCCCTGCAGCTACGGTGGTGTGGACCACACAAACAATTGGAATTTTAATTCAGAGTATTGCATTCTTCAGAATGGACAATAATTTTGTTGCCTCAGCCGACATTCGAGAGTCAGAATACAGCAAATCACACGCTTGACTACGAGCTATTGATTGAGCTCAAATACTACGAGAAGTCGATAGAGCTGCACGTTGCGTAGACCAGAGAAGGCATCGTACGTGTCCCTCGTGGCGACAAGGTGGTCAGGATCCATCTAGGCATCCCAGTGCTCCCGCCAGGTGATGTTGACGACTCAAGCGCCATCGCTTTTCTGCAGCATGGCTGATTCCTCGAGTCCCAATGCCAGGTTGATTTGACGCGGTGTCAGTGGGTACCAAGACAAGAACGATCAATTCTGCCCAGTCTCCAAGTGCCATCGGCGTGTTGGGTCGATGCGGCGGTGAACTCGTCGTTTCTGGTGCGGTTGCTGACGTGCATGCATTTGAGTACACCGTATCCTGTGGAGTTGTTCGTGGTGATCCTACTGCGTTGAAAGGCTACGTGATTGGTACAAGTGGACGGCGCCAGCTTTAAGTGTGCGGCGTTGGATGTCTTGAAGGTTTTGCTCGAGTGAAGCCAGCGAAGTCGCAGCGGATGTGGCGATAGGCAAGCACATGCGGGTGGCAGAACCACCGTCTTCGCAGAGGGCTCAGCACTGTGGGGACTGGAAACAGTACGAATGCTTCAGTGGCCCCGGTTGGACTTGTATGCGGTGTTGGTGTTGAGTACAATGGCTTCTAGCATTCGCAGAAGTACAGGTGCCGTTTCTTGTTGGATACGTGTTACAAGATCTCACTGTCACTGTCCTCGTGGATCGTGCTCAGCATCATCTTCTCGCTGGCGAGGAAGCTCAGGTGCTGCAGCATGCCAATGTGTTCCTGGTCTGCCTCTCGTCGTGGCTTGGTGTCCAGCTGGATACGATGAGCATCGGGGCGTTTGACACAGGAGAGAAGCCTTCACGTCGCAGCGGACTTCGAGTACACACCAAAAGCTTCGGTGACCTCGTAGTCAATCGCCATGGTCCCGGCGTTGTTGATGAGGAGGTGGTCCAGGCGGTCGCAAGACTTCTTGAAAGACTCGGCACACACACACACATATCCGTGATAAGTCCCACTCCAGGATCACGATGAGCTCAAGATCAACTGCATCAGGTACAGTGTGCTACAGTCACAGAATTGCACGGTGGCAACAGTGACGACGGCCGTGCTGTACGGATTCTGGTTCAAAAACAAAAGTGGCGGTCGCTGTCTTGGCTGTGTGTGCTATTATATTAGTCTACAAGAGCTTCATCTTCTGGACAGCCGAGAGCACCCACTTCGACGCGAAGAAGCTGCCGCCGGTGATCACGACACCGATCGCCAGCGACACCCAGCCGATCGCCTCTCCAGGGTCAGGGAAGACGTAGCTGCCGACGTCCTTTTCCCACGTTGGCTCGGTCCACAGCGGCATCGACTCGTCCACAACGTCGTACACCTGGTATGCCGCGGCACGGGTGATTCCTGGCGAGTATGCGTCGTGGAAGTGGGCACGTTGCTTCGCGCACACGCCCGAGTACACACACTCCATCCCCGCTTCGCCACAGTCTTGCGTCTTGGTACAGGTCTTGTCGGTCGTCGCCGACGCGTCCGCGAGATGCGCGCCCAAGAATGCGCGCGTGAACACTTCGTAGGCGTTCGGGAACAGGCGGATGCGGTTGGCATCATCCGACCACGTGTCAGGGAAGTCGGTCATGTACGAGTATGAGTCTTTGTTGGCGCCCTTGATCACCAGCGGTTGTCGGTTGTAGTCCATCGGACCACTGTACAAGCTAGCTGGCTGCTTGTAGCTCGGCCACGAACTGGAGCCTAGGTTCAGGTACTCGATCATCGTGTCGACCCACGGCGTCGAGTAGTTTTTCATCGTCTCGCAGACCCAGTTGCTGGACACACACTTGACCAAGTCCTTGATCATCTCCTTGTCCACCTGGATCTTGGCGAGGGACGCGCTCGACGACTTCTTGGCGGCGAGGGAGTACACCGTTTCGGCCAGCACCTGCGCGGCCAACGCCACGGCCTCTGGGTTGATGTTGCTGACCACATCGTGGCGACTGCCATAGATGCCCTTGCCGACGAACGTCTTGTCATAGCCACCGATCACGGCACTCACCAGGTCCTTCTGGCCATACTCGTTGTCATTGACGAACGACAGCAAGGGCGACGGCGGGATCACGCCTGCTGAGCCCTTCCCAAACTTGCTCTTCGACGATGGCGTCGACGTGATGGCCTCGACCAGGGCACTCGTCGCCGTCGTCGCGGCGTTTGGGTTCACATGGATCGCAAACTGTTTATCCACAAATCCGACCTGGTCAAGCGCGATAGCGTACTTGATACTCGACGGCTTGATCTCGGCGAACTCGACACTAGGGTACACCGGACTGGAGCAGAAGTCGGCGCCGAACGGCGAGTTGGAGCCCGTTACGGGCGCCTTGCAGTACCCGTCGGCGTCCTTGTTGGCACTGGTGATGTCTTTAAGGAAGCGGCGCGAGCCGACGAACCCAAACTTCTCGGCCTGGAACGCGGCGAACACGATCTGCTTGCTCAACTCAGAGTCTGGGATCGCCTGCAGTGCCTTGACGGCAGCCAGCATGGCGACGACACCGGACGCTCCTTCGTTTGCACCAGGCACCAGCACCTGCGAGTACGCATAGGCGTCCATGGCTGTCATCACCACGATGGTCTCGTTCGCGGAACGGTCGCCACGAACGCCCCACGCACTCTGTCCGCCGATCGGGTCACACTTTGGGCTACGGTTACCGTACACATTCTTGAAGGTGAGACACTGGATCGAGTTCATGCTCTTTGGGCCGTAGTAGTACTTCATGAACGCTCGGTACGTCGCTCCAGAAGTCGCCTTGATGTTCATCTTGGCGCGTGCGAGGAAGCGGGCGACCAGATCGCTGTCGTCGAGCAGAACGATCGGGATGGCCAGCGACACGTCGTGGAGCTCCAGTCCATCCGGGTTCCACTGGATCTTCTTGCTCGCGAACGGATTCAGAGCCGCATCGGGAGAGCCATCGCCCTGTGGCGACGTGGAGGCGAACGTCACGTTGTTCGTGTTGTCCGGGAACATGTAGACACCGGCGAGGCGGTCACCCGCTTCTTTCAACATGTCGGCAGTCAGCAGGTTCTCTGGCAGCACGAGCACGCGCTTGGTGGTGTCGCTCGAGTCGGCGAGCCACGTCTTCAAGTCGCTCTCGCTTTCGATGGGAAACAGCGCCGCCATCTCGGATTTCGTGACGCTGCGGCAGCCAATGTCGCCACCCGAGTGGAAAAGGCGCACGCATTCGCCGCCCTTTGCGACGAGGTGCTCAGCGGCGCCGGCAGTGTTGGCGGCAGCATCGACGGAGGAGGGGATGCCACTGTATAGAGACAGACACAGCGCCGAGACGAGCGCACGGACGGCGAAGGAGACGCGCATGCTGCTTGAGCTCTTCGCTGCTTTGAGGAAACTACAAAGTTGATGCTGACTGTAAATTACGACGGTTATTGTCCCATTGTGAAAGAAATCAGGAGCGTTGTGACTTGCGTGCGATCTACTTTAGTGACATCGTAACTTACGGTAAGAAATCCATCCAGAGTGAATGCTCGCACTGGCTGTTCAAACGCAACCCTGTACCAAGATAGTGGTACTTCGTACCCGTTCGCGTTCACTCAAAATTGGTGCGAGCCAAACATAGGAGGAAAGCGAATTGTGGCGGCAAGGATGCCGGTGCTTGCGAGGTATGTAGCGCTTGTTGCAGCGAGCTCTGGCGCAGCAAAATTCATGAGCTTATGCCTAATGATCCCGTCATTGTGGGAGTTTCGTAGTGACAGCGATAGCGATGACAACATCCCGCTTGCCAAGTTGCGCGCCGCACCCATCAAGAAGGAACCCGCCGTCAAAACCGAGCCACCGACGGCAGTGGCTTCAAATGGAGCCACTGCGATGAAGCGAGAGCCTTCACTCGATAGCGATAGCGATGATAATATCCCCATCAGCAGTCTGGCGCAGCGGCAAAAGCGGCTCAAAGTCGAGCCCATTTCGACCACACGTATTGGCAGCACTCGCCCGACAACAACGGCGCGGTCGCCGTCTCGGACGCCACAGCAGAAGAAGAAACGCGTCAAGATCAAATTCAAGCAGCAGGAGTGCACAGAGGAAGTGTATGGAACATTGAAGGGGCGGCTGGTGCAGGAGCTGCTGTGCCGGTGGTGGTACGCGATGGAGTGGCCGCGAGCCGACATGCCCGCCGCGACGTCGCACGGTTTGCAGGAACTGGACGGTTTCCGTGGCACATACATCCGTGTCAAGGGTGACGACATGGGCTCGATCGTGGAGACGCGGCCGCAGGTCGGCAAGCCGTCATTCATCCATTTCTTCGCGATGCCCTCGGCTGAGATCCAGAAGCTGCTGGTTTCGGTACGTTCACTCTTCAGTGGAGACATACAGTAGCAGAGCGCTGACGCACATCCGATGATTATCTTCTCCAGGCCTACGAGAAGCAGATTCACGTGCTGACCGAACACGAGGTCCGTGGCTATGTGGGCATTGTGCGGAATGCGTGGAAAAAAGGTGTAACCAATATGTGGGATATGACTGTAGGGACCCAACGCGCCGATGCTGAAAGAGCTTCGCTCGGCGCTCCAGTCGGCAGCCAAGATCTCACCCGAGAAGGCCGACAGGAGCGTGAACAAGATCCTGAAGAAGTTCAAGGAGTTGGCCACTCAGGTCGTCGATATCCAGGAGAAGATGGCGCAGGGCGACAACACCGGCACGGACGAGGACGACGAGAACGACGCGGCGGGTGACGACGACGATGATGATGATAGACAGGACAGCGCTGCGTGAGCCTGAATTGGTATGCTTGAGGAGACTTCATCATCCACGTAATACAGCAACACACACGCACACACACGCACACACACAGTGGGGGCAATGCAATTAGGTAATGTATTCCGGGCATGGCACAAGACGAGCGCGCTACAATGTCTATTCGTCGGCGCTCTTCTTCTTCTTCTTCTTCTTCTTCTTGTCCTTCTTGTCGTCGTCGTCGGCGACGGCCTCGACTTCCTCCTTCTTGTCCTTCTTCTCCTTCTTGGACTTCTTCTTCTTTGGCTTGTCCTCGTCCTCGTCGTCTTCCGCCTCCTCTTGCGCCTTGACTTCCTTCTCCTCGCTCTTGCGCTTCTTGGCGACCGTCATGTCGGCGTCGGCACTGTAGTTCTTGGTGGCCTCGGGCTTGACGTACTTCTTGGTCTCGATCTTGGTCTTGCCCTTGCCGCTGAGCGTGCCGGTGAAACCGTTCTCGAGCTGGCGCACGCGAGCCTCGACCTTGGCGCGGTTGTCATAGCCGATGGTGGCCTCGGCGGCGTCGCCGAGCGCATCCACACGCACCGCGAGCGCGGTCTTGGCCGCGAGCACGCGCGAGATCTTGCCCTTGAACTTGGGCGCGGTCTGGCCGATGAGCGACGCGTGGTAGATGAGACCGTACTTGGGGGTGTCGTGCTTGGTCTTGAGCGCGCGGAAGAGCGCCTTCTCGGCGCCGAGGATCTGCACGGTGGACGCCGGGTGCTTGGCCAAGTTCATGAGGCTGCCGGCGTGCGCGATAAGACGCGCGCCGACCAGCTCACCGACCATGACCGTGAGGTTGGGCGCGATCGCGTTCATGCGGTTCTTGAGGTAGTCAAAGAGCTGCGCGCGGTACTCGGTGAGCGAGATCACCTGGTCGCAGAGCGCCGAGATGTTGGTCACGTCTTCCTCCGAGATGTCCGTGCCCATCGACACTTCACAGACTTCGCGCATGGAAGCCTCGACGTCCTCGGACAAGATGTCGGAAAAGTCAAGGTGCTTGACCTGCGTGCGCATGCCCATCTTGAGCACGCACTTGGCGTACTGCAAGTTGTCGGTCACGATCTTGCCCATCTCAGGAAAGTGCCAGCCGAACCACTCGCGCACGCGCATCGAGTACGTGTTGATCTCCTTGTCGAGCTCGTCCAGCAGACCAATGGCCTGCACGATCATCGTGTCCACCTTGTCGGCGCTGAACTTGAGCTTGTAGCGCGAGAGGCTGTGCGAGAGACCGAGCGTCATCGACTTGAGGTCTTCGTCCTCGAGGCCCGAGATCAGCGAGTTCATGTTGGCACGCACACCACGCATGAGCTCCGTCACGGCCGCGTCGTGGACACACTGGATGCCGAGCTTCTCCTTGATCATGCTGCCGAGCGCCTTGTCTGAGACCGCGAGCTTGTCCTTGAGACCGGCGTCCACCACGCTCTTCTTCAAGAACTTCTTGAGCGCCTTGCCCACCTTGCCGTCCACCATGTCGGTGGCCGCGGCCACGGCCTCGGTCGTGTCCTTGAACGCATTAAAGCCCTTGAGCTTGAGTACCTTGTTCGCCTTCTCCGGGGTCTCAAAGTGCTTGAACACGTCGTCCGCGTTCGCTAGCTTCGACTCATCCTGCACCTTAAAGAGCGCGTGGCCCGCCGCCGTCTCGAAGAGCACAAGCATCTTGGTCGAGTTTTTTCGATTCTGGCGACGCGGTGGCCATCCAAGCGCCCGCACCAACCGCGCCTTTAGAAACCAAACCTCTATTAACTAATATGCAATAATACGGGAGCATCGCCGCGACCAGTGATTGGCAGACAAGATCATTCGTTTTTCACCAATCAAGAATGGCGAAGGCTATTGGGCATGTTTCATTGGATGAAAATGCTAAAACATCCACTGGTTCTCCCGGACTTTGCGCAAGTGTGGAGGGCGCGCCTTTGACCTCAACGCTGTTGCAAAGTTCCTCTCCAACAAGTAAGTGGCGTCCCATGTTTTTGGCTCTTGCAGACCCGCCGCCGGCGCGAGCTCGCTCCTCGTGACAGGGTGAGCTTGCGCGACGGCTCTCCACTGCGTGGGCATGCGTGCGCACCTGTGAGAGGTCGTGTAGTCGCTACGCGAACATTTCCGTTTGTTCCGTGAAAATGACGTTTTTGTGTTCTCTCCTTTGAGAACCGAGACTGTCCTGTGCGATGAGCGGGTTGCGTCCGGTAGTGGTGTTGTGTCAACCATGATGCCTTCGGGCTCTGGGTGGCTATGCCATTGCTGTAGAGCTCCTGACGTGTACGGTTGTACAGACGTGTTCTTAATGTGATGTGTGTCCACGCCAGACTACAACAAAATGGCCGAGTACGAAGTCCCACGCGGTGTTACCGTTCGCGATGTCAAGCCTGCTGATTTCATCAAGGCGTACGCTGAGCACCTGAAGCGCTCGGGTAAGATGGAGCTCCCAAGCTGGTGGGACGTCGTCAAGACCGCCTCGTTCAAGGAGTTCTCCCCGGCGGACCCTGACTGGTACTACATCCGTGCCGCCTCGATCGCGCGCAAGGTGTACCTGACCAAGCACACAGGTATCGGTGCCCTCAAGAAGGCCTACGGTGGCGCTGCCCGCCGTGGTGTCCACCGCCAGCACTTCCAGCAGGCGTCGGGTGGTCTCATCCGCCACATCCTCCACCAGCTCGAGGAGATGAAGGTGGTTGAGAAGTGCGAGGAGGGCGTCAAGAAGGGCGGCCGCCGCATCACCAACCACGGCCAGCAGGACTTGGACCGCATTGCTGGCCAGGTCGCTCAGCAGTAAATTCTTGCTGACGTCTGATAGCTGTAGCGAGATGAGAAGAACCTACTGCAATGTAAAACATTGGTAAACTCCTTGACTGTTGGTCTCATCGTTGGTTAAAATCATCGATGCGGTGTCACAAATATCGTCGCGCGAGGGTCTTGACTCGCGCGTCAAACACCTCGGATGTGATGGGCGTGTCGTACTCGTAGAACGGGTTCAACAACAACTGGAGCATGGACAGAGTGATGATTAGCGTGAGGTTTCCTCTGGCTTTCCTCGATACATAGTGGTGGGCTCACCTTCAGATACAACTCATGCACCTCATGGAAGAACGCTTTGATGGTGTCCTCGTTGCGGCTTTCATGGAGCAAGAGGAATTTGACATTGGTGGCTGTGACGAATGCCGAGACGAACTGATCGTTGAACTTGTCCACAGTCTTGATGGCCATCGCTTGCGTCGTCCACATGAGCTCGTCAACGATATCAAGCGCGGAATGCAGCAAGAATTCATCTACGTGAGCGCTCTCTTCCTTGCGTGTCTTCATCTCCATCTTGTAGAGCGGCTCCTTCGAGCCGACGACGACAAACATCGACATTTTCGCCTTCTTTTTTCGGCCAAAGATCTTGCTTTCCTCTCCCAAATCTCAAAATTTCTGTTGACAATTGATAATTAGTGTGGTCCACTCGTATCCCCGGTACTGTATAATGAGTCACTATTAGTGACTCCTCCACGTCGTCTTCTGGGAAAATCAGAAGTCCAATCACGGTGACGCACTTCATTCCGACTGGATGTGTGTTTCAGAAACAGGAACTCTGTTTCTGCAAACACGCATCGGCCAACCGAATCGCTTCCATCGGTTACCGATGCAAGTCCCATCTCACACTTCGCTGATAACGGGAGAGGACTCCACGGTCGCATGGATGAAACACATCGCGCTCATTGAGCAATTTGCGTGCAAGAGCTCACTACACACGACACACCCACCTCCACGGAAGAGATGGAGAACACCCACATGCAGCGAGATAACCACCACGTACTGTTCGTAAGCAAGCGGTTCGCAGTGGACATCGCCGCCGCGGTTGGTGCGTCGTTTGGCGTCTCGCCGTTCATCACGATTGTGGATCGCGCGATCATCGAGAATGCAAGCGGCGCGCGACAGCTCACTACGGGTCTCAAACAGCTCTCGCTCGACTTCTTGCGCAACCCGTTCCAGTTTGTTCGGCGGCGCGAGTTCATGCTCGTATTTGGACTCTACAGCGCCACCTACGCGAGTGCCAACGCCATCGACACGGTCTGTGACGCGATTGAAGTGGACAGCCAGATGCCCAAGTTCGTCGGCACGACCGCGGTGAACATGACGCTGTGCATCGCCAAAGACCGTGCGTTCACGCAAATGTTTGGTGTGATCGCGCCGTCCGCGTTTCCGCTCATGTCCGTCGGCTTGTTTGCGATTCGAGATTCGCTAACCGTGAGTGCTTCGTTCAATGCGCCAAAGGTAGCTGCCAAGGAATTGGAGACACGGGCGAACATGGAGAAGAGCAAGGCGGCCACTATCGCACAACTACTCTGCCCCGCCGCAGTCCAGATTATTTCTACTCCTCTGCACCTCATCGGTTTGGATCTGTACAACAACAAGGGCGCCAAGGTTATGGAGCGCGTGCGCTTCTTGCAGCGTGAGTACGTCAAGTCGGTGTCCGCTCGAATCGGCCGCATCGGACCAGCCTTTGGTATTGGTGGTGTCGGCAACAGCTACCTTCGAACTCAGTTTCGAACCGCCATAGATGTGTAATCAATCAATCGATCGAATCATTTTCGTCGGAGTCATCGAGTTCTCTCCATCCTTCGCTGGTTGTGCGTATTCTCGCTTCCACCGACCACGAAGTCGCTGGTTCAATGACGTTATTATGGCCCCTGGTTTCCAAATCAATACTACGTAGTATTAATAGCTGAACCCGCCAGCTCAAGACAACAACAGTCACATCCATCAACATGAGCGACGCGCTTGCCACGCGGTACTTTCAGGTGCGCGGCAAGGTGCAGAATGTCATGTTCCGGCAGACCGTGATCCGCGCGATGGCCAAGCGCGAGCTCGCGGGCGGCGCCACCAACGACAAGTCGGACAAGAACCTGGTGCACCTCACTCTCCACGGTTCGACCGATACAGTGGATGAGCTCGTGGATCTGATGGCGAGCGGCAAGCAACTCAACGATTGGGACGCGGCAGCGACGCAGGTCAAGGAGGTGGAGAAGGATCAGGGTAAGAGCATGGCGAGCCACCAAGTGACAACGTCGAACGTCGACTCGAAGAACTGGAACCCCAACTGCAAGATGTTCATCTGAAAGATCCGCGAAACAGACCTCTATTACCGTAGGTGTACCAGGGTACTAAAACGAAAGCATCTATTTACTAAACACGCGCAGTTTTGATAATACTGCCTTGGTGAAGATTGTGGCGCTTAATCATCATCACTGTCTTCGTTTTTGCCCTGTTGAGCACCGCCAAACATGCCCGAGAGAATGGCAGTTGGGTCTTGTGTGCCCAACTCTTCCTGGGCCTTCTTGAACTCCTCAGGATCTACACAGCATACGGCACATGGTTAGACACGTGATGACAGAGGAAACAAACTCGCAAATGAAAGTACACACCCATCATGGCTTCGGAGAGCTTTGGCAGGAGATACAGCATGCCGATTGGAAGGATCACCGTCAGGAACGACGGGTTCATGATGAACTGCAGAATGCTGAACTTTTCGCGCTCCTCAAAGTAGTCGAACTCGGCGACCGGCTCCACAGCCAGCGGGTACTCCGCACGGGTCTTTGGTGCGCCTGAACGCATATATTTTGATGGTTAGAGACGGCCATACAAGTTCGTAGCAGCTTCGCTACTCTTACCAGGGTACTGGTACTCGATGGCACGGATGATGCCGTCCTCTGCGACGTCCACTTTGTACTGGCTGAACAGGAACTCGTCGGACGGGATATCAATGACATAACGACCTGGAGCGACATTGCGGAACACGAATTCGCCCGACGCACGCGCGTAGGTCTCTTGCTCGCCTCCATTGAGGAGAATGCGGTAGGGAGTGACCTTGTCCGCCTCACCGATGAACACGGTTCCATGGATCTCGTGCGCACTGTTCATGGATATATCAAAGCACATGATCACGTTAACAAGAGACATATTAAGTCTATTCGCACGTAAAGCTGCTTGCATACCTCACGCAGCTCACGAGCAGCGCGACAAATGCTGCGACGCGCGTGAATCCCATCATCTCGATCAGCGGGGGAGTTGTGCTTTGGTGACCTCCTCGCTGCACCACATAAACTCCACACCAAATTCGTTGAAATATGATGTGGTCCACATGAACCTGATCTTGAAGATGCTAATCTTGGAAAGAAAAGGAAGTGGAATCGAAATCGACGATCGCCATGGGATTGCTCTACGCGGAAGGCTCCAAGACCTCCGTCATATCGGATGACAAGCTGCGCACCATCGTACACGATGTGCTGCGACAGCTGGAGCAAGCACGCGGCGAGAAGTACAAACGCGCGGTTATCGTGCCACCGGATTTCACCCGCTTCCACTCGTACGAATGCGTCACCGCAGCATGGGCCACAGCATTTCTTGGCGCTCTGACCTCGTGGCGGTGTTTCCATGAACTAGCAAAGCGGGCATCGTGTCTCAGTACGCGTATGACTACTTGAAGGACGCCGTCACTGACATTCTTCCGGCATTGGGCACCCACGCACCGATGACTGACGAGGAGATCACCAAGGTATGTCCATCGTGGGGAAAATGACTTCCTCAATGTGGCTGAATGGAAGACTTTCTTGCGTGTAGATGTTCGCTCATATCCCAAAAGACCTTTTCCGCATCCACGACTGGCGGTGCGTGTACTACGTAGTATGCATTAATCCGAGATACCACACCTCCATCATTGACATGGTATATCTTGTTGCAGGAACGACGTGCAGACCATTGGCCACGTGCCTGCAGAGCTTGTTCGCGAAGCGAGTGACGGCAAAGTGAATGAACCATGGCCAGCACAGATCAACAATCTGGTATGTGCCTCGATGGCTGTGATTTGAGAACGTAGCTCAGTCCCTGATCTTCACCACTTCTGTCTTATAGCTGAGGACAGGCCAGCACGATCTGATCCTCTCCATTGGCCAAGTGGTGCCGCACGAGGTCATGGGCATGGCCAACTACAATAAGAACATCTTTGTCGGCACGGGTGGCAGCGAGGCAATCAATTTCTCCCACTTCGTCGGCGCAGTATACGGCATGGAGCGGATGATGGGACGCGCCGACAACCCACTGCGTCGCATTCTCAACTATGCGTCCACACACTTCACCAAGCATATGCCCATTGTATACATCCAGACCGTGATCGGTCGTGATGCGCAGACTGGCAGCCTCGTGACTCGTGGCGTGTTCATCGGCGACGACGAAGAGTGCTTCATGAAGGCGGCGGAGCTGTCACTGGAGGTCAATTTCCAACTGCTGGACGCGCCGCTCGACAAGGTCGTGGTCTTTTTGGATCCGCACGAGTTCAAATCGACCTGGCTGGGCAACAAGAGCATCTACCGCACGCGGATGGCGATCGCTGACGATGGTGAATTGGTTGTCTTGGCACCTGGGGTACACAAGTTTGGCGAGGATGGACGCATCGACGAGCTCATCCGCAAGTACGGATACCGCACGACGCCAGTATGTTCGCGTGACGACTCGTCACTGTTGATTGGTTGACGTTTTCCTCACTCTTGTGCCTGGTATCTTACAGGAAGTGCTTGCCCACTTGGAAGCGAATCGAGATCTGATGAAGAATCTCAGTGCGGCGGCTCATCTCATCCATGGCTCGTCGGAAGGGCGATTCAAGATCACCTACTGCCCTG
The DNA here is from genome assembly GCA_023337575.1 of Pythium chondricola. Lineage (NCBI taxonomy): Eukaryota > Oomycota > Peronosporomycetes > Pythiales > Pythiaceae > Pythium > Pythium chondricola. The sequence goes on from JAADXF010000175.1 coordinate 29,426, forward strand.
GAGGGCTCTCGAAAGACGAGGTGGAAGGCGTGGGCTTTTCATATGCCGACCTGGACGTGATGACCAAGCGGTACCAGCCGGAGGGGATCCAGGACGAATGGAACGTGACGCAGGACGGAGAGAGATACTTCTACATCTCGAACCCAGCGCTCGGCTTGTGGGCATACCGAGGCAGGTTTGAAGGATCATCGGTGGCTACTTCTGCGTCCGCGGCGGCGGTTGAGCCAAACAAGGAGACTCGTCTTGCTCAGAGTGATGCCAGCCAGCCATGTGTGGATGCTGGGGTTGGTGGTGGACCTTTCCAACAGAAGAGAGCCGCGTAGGCTGCCAGGACAAGTGGAAAGCTGTTGTTTGTTAGTTCGCATGTGTATCTACGACATTATAAGTTCACATGTCCTGTAGTCGTTTCGTCTGGGGTCGACGTGCTGAGGTTGGGGACAACGAGCGCAAGTCTAGGTTGGCTACTCCTGCGAATAGATCCACAGTATGAGATCACCACTAGATATGCGTATGTATACCTGTAATACTGACCTTGTTGTAGCCCTTGTATTCCCGCCAGCAGTTCTCCATGGCTGCCTGCTCCTTGCGGACCTCGTCGGTCTGGTGCCAGTTCTTCTTGAGCGCCATCTTGTACGCCGAGTAGGTCTCACCGCAGTGGGTCTCCAGCTCACGAAGACTATGTTCATGTAAATGCGATCAGCCTCACGCCATTTTGGACAAGAAATGAACCGAATCAACGTACACCTTGAGGACACACGCCGTGACCTTTTCGCCCTGTGGCAGACACGCGCGCGGGTCCTGGTTCTTCTCTTTGCAGCGCAGGAACGCCAGGTTCTCGTCGGCGCACTCGTATCCGAAGACGCGCGCCGCACATGTGAGGCTCGTGTTCTCCGTGGACGGCAGTGGGGAGGTCTTCTGGTCCGCCATGATTCCGCTGGTCTGTTGTCGAAGAGCGCGGCGCACAGCACACAGCAACGAGAGGCGAAGGGCTCAATTCCGAATATTATTCTGTCTTGAACGGTAATGTATGTCACCTATGTTATCTTAATCTAGTAGATTCGAAATTGAGGTCCTACAGCCCAGCGGCGTCGAACCCCCACTGCGCGCGAACACTGGTCTTGCCGTTCGAGTTGAGTCGCTCCTCTGCTTCGAGCACTTCTTCCATGGAGGCTTCCTTCATGTGAGGCTGGTCGCGTTCCTTGTCCTCATCCTGCTCACGCACATTGAACAGCAGTGAGGTGAACGAATCAAGTGCACACTTATCACACTGCCGCATTGCTTACCAGCTCTCCAAGAAGCACGATGTTGTCACCACTACATATTCATGGTCAGATATGATCCGCATCCACCCGTGGAGGTGCATTGAGCTCACCGAATAATGTTTAGCCCGAGTTCGATGTCGCAAAAGAGTCCGCCGGCGACGTGTCGCTCATACGTGTCCTCAAGGATGATGTTCGCTAGAGTACAATCAAAGCTCAAATGACTCAAGCCGAGGGAAGGTATTCAGCAAGGTGCAGTGCACGTACAGAACTGATCAAAGCTACGGACGTAGCCGACCAAGTGTCGGCCATCGCGGAGGACGACGAGGATCTTCTCTGTATTGTACACGAGATTCGCAATCAGTGAAACGCATACTTGCGTATGTGATCGAACAAGTCCAATGCATGCTAATCGTACTGTCCACTTGGTCGATGAGGCTGATGTTGCCCGGCAGGAAGTTGCTCATGTTGTTCACACCGGTTCACGCGTCCTTGGATGTGGGTCTTGATGCATGAAGTCGATGACAAGTTTTGGTCGTCAATTCAAAAAATGAATTGATTGCCACCATCTGAATTGCATACTCCCTCAATTCAATGACCTTCGGAGCGGCTCCAATGTATGGCGTTTGTGTGAGGTTGGCAACAAGACAAAATGTGGGCAACTCGTGTGCTGCGAATGGCCGTGCGCAAGACCTCGACGGGCATCGTCGGTCTTCCAGTAAACCTGAACGCGCGCGCTGATCTCATCGCCATCTACCAGAAGACTCTGCGCGAAGTGCAGGTGCGTCGGCGAATCACAGCGTCACTCACCGCTGAAATCTATCATGCGTTTTCGGTGGTCCATCATCTCGCACCTTCCGATCTAAACATGATTTTCCACAGGTGCTCCCTGAAGGCATCGCCTACCGTAACGCCGTGGAGCAGATCACCAACTACCGACTCAAGGTGGTCCAGGAGAATGAAGACGTGAGCTGCTCATGCCAAATGGACCTATTCATTGTTGGAAATATCCACCTCACATGTGGGGTCTTGCACCAATAGGACCACGTGATTGAGAAGGAAATCAACTGTGGCCAGCTCGAGGAGCTGATCGAGCAGGCGGAAGACGAACTGAGCGTGATCCCAGTGTACCTTGGTACGTGCAGTACTTGTAACCTCGCCCAGTTCATAGAGGAACCTCACTCACCCTCACCCATGGTGATCGCAGAGAACAAACTGTGGGAGCCGCCTGTGAGCGCCAACTAAGAGCGCGCATACAAGCAGGGTAATCAGTTACGAGCTGATCGCTCTTTATGGGCTGGGACACTTCCATCCAAGAGTACAAATGAATCCATTGTGATGATGACTGTACACCTTCGCTCTAGCTTCGAATCTTGCGACTGCGCGACAGGTTCGACTTGATACCGGTGGTCTCGCCGCCGTACCGGCCGGCCTCGCCCACGCGCACGTCGCGCACCTGGCCTTTTCGTCGGATGATGGCCTTGCGGTATTGCATGCGCTTCTTGACGCGCGGGTTGCGGTTGATCTTGCTCTTGTGGGCCTTGAGACCCTTGTTCTTGATGATGTCGTACGTTGCACCGCGCTTGGCGCCGTCCTCGTGGTTGCTGTCGTCGTCGTCGTCGCTCTCGGCCAACCCGGGCTTCTCGATCTTGTACAGGTCCTGCTTGGCCTGCTTGGCGGCCTGCTTCTCACGCACTGCCTGCTCGTAGAAGCGTGCAGCCTCCTCCTTCTCCATGTCGAAGACATCAGTGGACGACGACTTTTTGGTCTTCTGCTTCTTGGCTGAGGACGTGACGGCCGCAGGCGCCTCACGCTTGGTCTTGATAGTGGATCCACGAATAAACTTGTCCAGGCCGTCGTCCACTGGCTCCTCTGGGAACTCCTCAGTAAGCAGGCTATGCAACTGTGTGTTGACTGCATCGTCCACTGGCTCCAGCTTGCCCATCTGCTTCTTGATCGCCAGCAAGTGGGCGAGCACCGGGTGGTCCGCGACGCTCTTGCCCTCGGCACGCAGCAACAGGTAGAACGAAATATTGGCGATGTAGTTGAGCATCAGATTCTGGCGCGTGACGAGGTACTGCATGCCCGTGTTGTATGCGCTGGTTCGCTTGCGGATCCCCTTGAGCTTGAGGATCGCCGGCGTCACCACCTCCTGCAGCTCCTTCATGGTCTTCTCCAGCTCGGCGCTGAGTCCCAGCAGCTCTGGCGCGGTCCTAGTTGAGTAGCAACAAACACAGTCAGTCAGACAATATAGTTGACATACAGACCTATACCAGCATGCACGTACTGGTTGACGATCCGCAGCTTGTCCTTCTTGGTCATCTTGGAAAAGTCCTTCTTGACCTGCTCGACCGACGCGCGTCCGCCGTCGTCCACGATCATAGAGATGTCCGCGAGTTGATCGCCGAGCAGATCTTCGTCGTCCACAGCAGCATCGGCGTCGTCATTCTCGTCATCTTCATCATCGTCGCTGCCGTCGCCTTCCTCTGCATCAAAGCCAAAGTCCTCGTCGTCCATCATCGCCGTCTGCTTGCGCTGCAGCTCAAGCGCAGCGCTCTCTTCGTCCTTGGCGACCGCCTCGTCATCTTCGAGCTCGAACTCGGCCGTGTCCGCTGAGTAGAACGTCTTCTTGGACTTGCCCCACTTGGAATCCATCTTCTCCAGGCGCTTCTTCTCTTCATCAGCACCGAACTCATCCACATCCTCGTCGTCATCATCGCCTTCATCTTCATTATCGTCACTGTCATCCTCCTCTTCTTCGTCGTCTTCTCCGAGCTGCAGCACCTCCTCTTCGTCGCCGAAATCGGAGCCGTCGGACTCTGCCTCTTCACTGTCATTGTCATTCTCCGACGGATCGTCGTAGAACTCGAGCTCCGCCTTCTTGTGGTCCAGCTCAGCAGTCTTGAGCTCGCGCTTGCGGTGCCGCAGCTCGGCGCCGCCGTCGCCCGTGCGTGCTGTGTGTCGAGCCTTGCGTCCCATGTCGCTTCGTGACACTGATTGATGCCAATGCTCTGCTTTGAACCAATTGGTGGTTGGTGGTTCCAA
>JAADXF010000176.1:0-33640 GCA_023337575.1 Pythium chondricola
CGGCAGTGGCGGCTACGATCAGCGCGGCAGTGGCGGCTACGATCAGCGCGGCAGTGGCGGCTACGATCAGCGCGGCAGTGGCGGCTACGACCAGCGCGGTGCCAGCGGCTACGGAGACTACCGCAGTGGTTCTGGTGGAAGCGGAAGCGGCAGTGGCGGCTACGACCAACGTGGTGGCTACGACCAGCGCAGCGGGGGAAGTGGTCACGACGATTACTCCCGTGGGCACGATTCGCGCTCTGGGCATGGCGGCCAGAGTACCTCTGGTTACTCGTCCAGCTCGCGCGACTACCCTAGCAGCAGCGGTGCGTACGGGGGCGACTATTACAGTGGAAGTGGTAGTGGTAGTCGCTCGTACGACGACCGTGGAGGGTACGCGAGTGGCCAAGGCGGTAGTTCCAGCGGAGGGTACGGTCGCTATGAGAGCGGGTCGTCGAGCTCGCACGGTTACAAGGATGAGCGTGGTTACGGTGGTGGATCGTCCGGGAGTTACGGGGGGACTGGCGGTGGCGGTGGATTCGACAGTCGCGGAGGGTACGGTTGTAGTTCGTCGAGTGCAGGCTACGGTGGAAGCTCGAGCAGTGCTGGGTACGGCGCCAGTTCCGGCGGTGGCGCTGGTTATGGTGGCAGCGCGAGCGGTGGTTACGGTGGGCGAGATGATCGCGGTCGCAGCGGTGGTGGTGGATATAGTGGATCCCGTGGCCACGAAGAACGTGGAGGCGGCAGCTCGTACGGTGGCTCTGATCGCTACGGTGGGAGCAGTACTAGCGGTGGACACGATCGTCGCACCGATCGTGGTGGTGGACGCAACGACCGCGGTCGCGATGATCGACGCGATGACCGCGGCCGTGATGATCGCGGAGGAGGAGGCCGTGGTGGTGGGTTCCGTGGTGGAGGAGGCCGCGGTGGAGGTGGCGGTGGTGGCCGTGGTGAAATGGGTGAAGGTGTCGGCGTCATCGTCGGGTCTGGCTACGAGCAGATTGGCACGCCCGTGCAAGACCCTCGTATCGCGGACTTGTGGAGCGGCCAGGTTCCTCCGCTGCATGTGCCAGACGATCACCAGCAGATCACCCGCGCCTACAACATTTGTCGCCGTCCGAACACTAGCTCAGCAGGACGCAACATCACGATCTCGGTCAACTACTTTGGTCTCTCGTTGGATACCAGTCGCGTGCGCGAGATTTTCAAGTACCACGTGCAAGTGGATCGCACGGAGTCGTCCAAGTATGGTCCTGGTGCTGAGGCCAAAGAAGAAATCAAGGATGACTCAATGGCCGGTGCGGACGTCAAGCAAGACGACGGCGATGTGGAAATGGAAGGCGACCAGCAACAGCAGCAGCAACAACGCGAGCGTGATCGCGACCAGCAAGAGCGTGACGGCCCGAAACCGCTGTCGAAGAGCATCGTGCGCATGGTGATCAACGAAGCCCTTCGCACCCATGAGGCCGAGTTTGGCGGCATCAAGGTCGCGCACGACAGTATGTCTGCGATCTACGCACCTGCACGTCTTCCCTGGACCCACAATGTCTTCAAGGATATCAACCCAAACAACATTGGCGGCGGACAGCAACAGCAGCAACCCATGCGTGGCCGCGGCCCACCAACGTTTGTGATGACGGTGAAAGAGGTGGAGTCGGTCCCGGTCTCGGAGCTTGCGGACTACTACACGAATGCCGACGTGAACCCGCAACGCATTCTTCAAGCGTTGGATGTCGTGGCTCGCCACTTGGGTGGTCAGCGACTGATTCCGGTCGGCCGAAACCTTTTTTCCATGAAGAAGACGCACGCGCTCCAAGGCGGTAAGGAGCTCTGCTGGGGCTACCACCAGTCGATCCGCATCGGCCAGAGCAAGCTGCTGCTCAACATTGATCAGGCAGCCACGGTTTTCTACGCGCCAGGAGAGCTCTTGACTCTTGCGATGGCGGCCGTCCGCGCCCGCAGCCCTCACGATATGAACCGTCTAGATCACCACCAGTTGCGGTCTTTGAATGCGGCGCTGCGCAAGATTGAAGTGGTGCCGAACCACCGCTCGGACCGCAAGCGTCCAATCTTGGGGGTGAGTAAGCTGCCGTGCGATGCGCTAACGGTGGACATTCGTGGTGAGCGCATGTCGGTGGCGGAGTACTTTATAAAGAAATACCACTCGCAGCTCAAGTATCCGTTCCTGCCGGCGGTGAACGTTGGCACCAAGAAGAAGGACACGTGGCTACCCTTGGAGGTGTGTGACGTGGCTCCTGGCCAGCGCTGCGCCAACATCAACGAGTCCGATACGGCCGAGATTATTCGCAAGACGTCCGACAAGCCGACCGCTCGCTCGCGAAACATCATTGAGCAAGTCCACAATGCTGGCTTCGAGAACGATCCGTACTTGCAGGCGTTTGGCCTGCGTGTTGACCAGCAGATGGAGAACATTCCAGCGCGCATTCTGGAAACGCCAGAAGTGCAGTACAAGAACGTGTCGGAACGACCAAATTCCGGTAAATGGAACCTGCGGGACAAGGAGTTTGTGAGCGGTGGGGTGCTCGAGAATTGGGGCGTCGTTGTCGAACCCAATGCCGGAATCAACTCAGGCCAGGTCGACAGCTTTCTGCGCATGTTTTGCGATACAGCGCGGAAGTGTGCGATGGACGTGCGCGAGGAGCGTCCGCCGATCGTCAACGGTTCCGACAACCGCAGTATGTCGATCGAAGAGCTCATGCACGAGTGTTTCCGCCAGATCGAGCGTCGCAGCGGCCCGCCACGTCTTATCGTGGTGATCAAGCGCGACAAAGAGATTGGCTCGTATGGTGAGATCAAGCGTGTATCGGACACGGTGCTCGGCATCCCGAGTCAGTGCCTTGTCTCCAAGAATCTGATGAAGCTCAACGCACAGTACTGCGCAAACGTGTGTCTCAAGGTCAACATGAAGCTCAGCGGCAAGAACTCGATCCTCCGTGATCGCTTCCCGCTGCTCAGCGATGTACCAACCATCATCATCGGCGCTGACGTCGAGCACCCTCGATCTGGCATGCGCAACAAGCCATCGATCGCGTCGGTTGTGGCGTCGCTGGATCGTTACTCGGCCAAGTACGTTGGCCGCGTGGCCTCGCAGAAGGGCAATGATATCCAGAAGCTGCCGGGCATGTTGCGTGACCTGCTATTGGCGTACTACCAGAGTACGAGCCGCAAGCCAGAGCGCATCGTTTACTACCGCGACGGCGTGAGCGAGGGTCAGTTCCAGGACATTCTCCAGTCCGAGATGAAGGCACTGCGGCAGGCGTGCTTGTCGATGGAGGATGACTATGTTCCACCGATCACCTTTATCATCACCAACAAACGCCACCACATGCGCGCCTTCAGCGAGCGCAACCTTGACATGAGTGGCAATCTGCTGCCCGGCACAATCGTGGACACGGGCATCGTGGACCCGCACCGCTTCGATTTTTTCCTCTACGGCCACAGCGGCATCCAGGGTACCAGCTGCCCCGCGCACTACACGGTGCTCCACGACGAGAACAACCTCAGCTCGGAAGAAGTCCAGCGACTCACCTACCACCTCTGCTACACGTACCAGCGTTGCACGCGCTCGGTGTCGGTGGTGCCTCCTGTCTACTACGCGCAGCTCGCGGCAGCTCGCGCTCGCTTTTTCCTCAACGAAGTCTCGGACGGTACGTCCACGATTGGATCGTACAGCTCCAGCTCGTCCAACTTTGAGTTCACTGAGCTCCACAAAAACATGCGCGAGTGCATGTTCTTCATCTAAGCCTTCGTTCTTCATCTAAGCCTTCGACTTGACTCCTGCCTGCCCCCCCCAGTCGTTTTGGTTCCATGTTTTTATTTCGCCTCTTTGGCCCTCGCTTCGTGAGAAAACGACTGCCCAAACAAACCTGTTGATGTTGCTGTACTACTCCGTTACTTTGTGCCTGTGTCCACACCTGTCTTGAGCTCCTCGAGCGAGATGTGGACGACGTGGTTCTCCAGCACGCGTCCTCGTGGACCAAAGCCCTGCCCCGTGCGTGGATCCACCACGGCCCGACCGTTGGTGCGCATGCCACGACACACACGTCGCACCCTTAGTATCTGCTGCGTCTGGAACACAAACTCTTTCTCCGAGATGCCGCCGACACAGAGCCCCAGTGTGGTGACTGCCGCTCGAGCTGATGACGCCGCCGAGCTTGGTCGAGAGCCCCCTATGCTTATCGGCCCGACACTCGAGATGGACTGGCGCTTGGCTGAGATCTTGCGTTGTTGCTGCTGGTGCTGTTGCTGGGTGCGGCGGAGCTCGAGGATCGTGGCGAACGCCGACTCGAGGTCCTCGAGCTCAAGTGGTGACAGGTTCTCACCCGGCACGCTGCGCCAAATGTGCTTGAGCAGATTCATGGGCGAGTCGGATGTGGATTCGCGGTGCTGGCTCTGGTTCCGCGCCACCTCTCGGTGGAACGTGTCGTGGAGCTTGGCGGTGAGTCGCTGGTCGGTCTCGAGCCACTGCGTTGCAAAGAAGACGAGCAGCGCATCTACCGAGACGAGCGAGAGTGGCGACGAGGCTAGTTGCTGCTGCTGTGACATTGGCAGCGAGTTCTCGTCGCCTAAGGCGGTCCTCATGGAACTCAGTCGGTCTAGAATCAGCTGGTGGCGGCCACTCTCGAGGCTACTATAGTGATGGGCGATTAGAGTGGACGCGAGGTCGAACGAGATCTCCCACGGCGTGCTGTACCGGGAGCTGCCGCGATCCAAGGCGTCGTGGAGTGTCGTGCACGAAGGGTCGAGTTCGAGGACGTCTCCGAGGAAATCGAGCAGCGCATTCATCGCACATGCAAAGAGATTACCTGCGGCGGGACATACCTGGTTCTCACTCCACTGCAGTGGCACCAGCTCACACAACCGTGCAAAGAGTGCAATGCGCAGGTCTTCGCCTGTCAATGCGTTGACATCGTGACTGGGGATCAAACTGAACGCTCTATCGATGGTCGGAACCACTGCTTGCGACGGTGTCGATGCTCCTAGAGGTGCGAGTTGCTGGTTGATGTGATAGGTCGTCACTGTGCCAGTGAGTTGGCGCATGCGGCGTGCCTCAGCCTCGTGCTTCTCGTGGTAGTAGAGCACGCTCTTGACGAGCTCCATCATGTGGTATTCTGCCAGCGGAGCGATGCCATACCGCTGGAGGAAAAACTCCTTCATGAAGCGGTGCAGTGGAACACGGGGCTGCTGCTGTCGCACCAGAACTGCATCGTGGTTCATCTTGTCGAGGAGCAAGTACAGGACGACTCGGCTGAGTTGGTCCTTCTCAAGCACCCTCTGAATCCGCGGCCGAGTGGTCAAATGGGACCGTAGCGACGCAGGTAAGAGCTGGCGCTTGGTAACAACCGTCGCCGTGCCCGTCTCACCACTCACGACAGTGTTTTCATGTTTCCCAACGGTGTCACCACCCTCCGCTTGCGGGTCGATGTCACCATAAACGCCATCATCTCCACTCAAGATGCCGAGCTCATGGTCCTCGGTCTGAGTCGACGTGGTGTGCTTGCTCATCATTTGCTGTAGGAACTTGGTCTGGTCTTCGTCAGGGCCGTGGCGCCACAGCAGTGCGACGACGTTCGAGTTCATGAAGCGATCCATCTCGTTCAGCAGTGCCACTTGCTCTCGCTCCTTGTCGAGCAGCCCTTCAAAGAGCTGGTCGAAATCCTGCGCGTAGCTCTCGATCGGATGGACGATATCCATTTGATCCAGCTGCCCTGAGTTGATGCCGTAGAGTTCCCATTCGTCAGCGTCCCCCATTGAAGAGGGCGGTACCCCACTACTCGTGTCGTCAATCTGGTCTGGTGCACCAGAGGCCATCCGCCCATGGAGTGATGTGTTTACTTCCATTAACCCATTGACTGCCTTGTGCAGTTGCGAGTTCTCTACCGCCAGTCGGTTGGCCTTGTGACGCGTCTTTTGAAGCTCAGCGCGCAGCTCTCGGCTGTCCAGTCGAACGTGTTCTAGGTCGGCTTCAAACTTGGCCGTCTTTAGTGCATACTGGGTCGTAGCTTCTTCGTAAAACCGCTGCGCTTGTCGCCACTTGGCCTGGAAGGCGTCTTTGCTGTCGATGGACGTCTGTGCGAGCTGAATCAGCACGAAGAGATTGAGCGACATGAGGTCCCAGACTTGTGCGAGCAAGTGACACACTCGCGGGGACAACGGGTCGAGCACAGTGAGAATCTGACGCAGCATCGCGGATACGCTGGTGTGGTACGTGGAGCATCGCTGCGGGAGCTCGTGTGCGCCTGTGCTGGTGATTTTGGGTAGCTGCTGCACGCAGTCGCGCACGTAGGCCTCGAGCAGCTCCAGGTCGTGGCTCGCAAGGTGCTGCATTCGTTTTGACGGTTGGGGAGCTTCACTCAAACTGAAGCCATATATATGGCGCATTTGATTGGCTGGTATAATTGAACTATTCCTGTTTTCATCCAATCATAGCATTTCATTGAAACGACGTTGAAGTGCTCGGCGATTGAGCAGCTCCAGTTCCTGTTGCGAGATGTCGTCGCCATCTTCGTCGTCAGCGCACACGGCGCAGCAACTGCTAATGCATACGTCACTGATCGCGACAAAGAGGAAGACTGCAGGTAACCAGAAGCGCGACGAGTGCAACGGCGAGCCAGAAGACCCAGAGGATAGCGAACTGGATGACTGGTCATCCCAGGACTCGTCGTTGGGGTCCTCTGAACGACCTTCTCCGCTGCATTCACTGACAGTGAAACAGGATTCTGGTCCGCACTGGTTACATGATCGTGATCATGGGGATACTTTCGAGACGAGCAATGAAACGTTTGAGCGAGAGGTAGTGGACGAGCGCACAACCTCCACTCGCGCTGAGTCACTGCAGCTTGAGGTGGACCTTGAAGTGCTCGCTGTGCATTTACAACAGCAAAGCAACGAGCTGGAACTGAGCCAATCAATGAACACCGAGCTGCGCCTGGAGATTCAGCTGATGCAAGAGCGTCTTTGCCGTGAGATGGAGAGTGTCGGGATCGAGAACGACGCTTTGCGTCGGCAGAACGCGCAGCTCTTGGCTGAACGTGACGAGCAAGCGCAACGAGCCCAGATCGCGAGTGAGACCCATACTGAAATGCTTAGTGCTCTCCGCAGCCAGCAACAGCGGGAAGATCACGCCCGTACGATCGTCACTGGGTTGGTCAAGGAGCGAGACACGCTCAAGAAACAACTTGATGACACACGCGCCTACTGCCGCCGCCTCGAAGAAGACGTCGTCGATCTGCGAGCAGAAGTCCAGCATTTGCGCACAGAGAATAAGACTATCCATGTAGCGCTCAGCGCCAGTACCACACAGCGAAGCGACCGTGAACTCAAAGTGATCCAGGAGCAGCAGCAACTGATCGAGAGCTTGCGTGCTGACCTAGTGCAGATGGAGTTCGAGTACAAGACGCTGAGTGTGGACAAGGACAAGCTCAGTCGTACGGTTTCCACGCTGCAGCGTCAGCGCGAGTGCCGTACGACGAGCTACGATGTCATCTCGCTCAAGGCCGACGACTCAAAGAAGCACACGAAGAAACTCAGCATCATCACAACCAGTAGCAAGAGCAAGTCGGCTGACAAAGGCGACGAAGGGTTCACCAACATGATGGCACTACCCAATGCAATTGATGATGGCGATTCCAATACGGGGACGGCAGCCCCGCGGACGCGGACGCCCATGGGATCGCTCGTGTCGAAGACGTTTTTCTCGGCCAAGAAGAAACTGTTCAGCCCTCCATCACATGCATCGACTGTGGTCATCCCACAGTAACAGCATAGCTTCTCAACCGGATAGTATTACTATATCTCTCAATCACGATAGGATGATCTGGTTTCTAGATTGGTTACGCCTCAGCAGCCACGGCTGCCACCTTGGCTGGAGTAGGCTCAGAGACCGTGTGGCTGACGTACGACAGGTACGAGTTCCAAAAGAGTCCCACAACATTGGCGAAGAGCACCTGGAGGTTGCCCGGGACAAAGCGGAAATTGATGAGCTGCGCAGGGACCCAGACTATCCAGTTGGCCTTGACGGCCGGCCACCACTCGGCACGCAGCTTGGATGGGATGGTCTCTGGCACGCCCTCCAATGTCAGCAGTGTCGAGAAGAAGATGGGCATGAATGTCGGTGCGAAACCGAGCTGATCCAGCGCCAGTCGCTTGAGGATGGCGGCGTTGCTAAGGCCCGGCACGCGCGACGAGATGAAGCCGTACCACACGTGAAGCACGGGCGCGACCAGGAAGCCGCCCATCGCCGTGAAGACGCAGGCGCGCTTGATGTCAAGACGCTCGTTGCGTTCGATCAGCAGCTGACAGCCGATGTCACCAGCGCCGGCGATCACGCCGGCAGTGGCCACTTTGGTAGTCACAGGGTGGGACTCGAGCAGTGCCTGGTATTTGGTCCATGCCGACTTGAAGAAGCCGCCTTCATTTGGCGCGGAGGAGGAGGATGCAAAGCGTCGGACCGGAGCAGCTACGGTCGTGCGCAGCACACGGTGCTGCATCAGAATACGAGCGCGGATCATCTCAGAGGAAAGTCGTGGCCAGCGAGCTTGCAAGACAGCGACTGCGAAGCTGCGCGGTGCACCGACCCTGCGTTGTGATTTGTCCACCGGAGCCGCTGATGTCCCACATTCGTGCTTTGTCTTGTGGTGCATGCACCAAGATCACTCAAATAGAGCACCCCCTCTCTATATGCATACTGTACATATTGTTTAACAGAGGGTTTCCCTTCCCATACGCGTTTCCCGACCACTTCCAAGTGCAAAATGAGTGCCGCGGAGCCGCAAGCGCCGCCGCAAGAGGACGCGCCGGAGATCGTATCGGCGTTCCCGCTGCCGCCGGCATTCTTCGTACTCTATGAGAACGACGAAGGGCCGCCCCCACCAGCGCCCATGGCGCCACAGTATCACATGTTTGGCATGCCATTCAGTACGGAAGATGCGGTGCCAGACCTGCTGCCAATGCCCGGCAAGAAGCTCTACGCACATGCTACAGAGTCTGTGGGCAACACAGGGGACAGCGCTGTCGCCGTGCCAGGCGCCGACGCTTTATCCTCGGCGGTGGCGGAGGGAGGCGCGTCAATGATCGATTTCAAGGGGGAGATGAAAAAGTGGGTCGGTCGTTGCCTCAACACTCGGCCTTGGTTCCTAGTACCGGTATATCGGATACAGTACGTAAACTGACGCTGTGTGGTGTACAGGATCAATCGCTCCCTGCTTGCCAACTTTTTGGAGCTCGTGGATGTGCTGACAAAGAACCCATCGCTGTTCAAGTGAGTGTGGCTGCTGTATATATACTAGTACTACGTAGTATACAGACGGCGCCATTGGATCGATCCCTCAAGTCGCTGATCGTGATGACTCACAGTGGGAAGCTGGACGACCTCGAGCTGCTCTTTCTCAACATGCACAACCTCATCAACGCGTTCCGGCCGCACCAGGCGAGAGAGACGATCATCCACATGATGACGACCCAGATCCAGGAGCGCCGCGACGCCGCGCAGGAGATCCGCAAGACCATCGACGAGGCACGACGAACCGTGGAGGAGGTCCACGGCCAGCTGCACGACGTCGCACTGGATGAGCACAGTCGCTCCCAGGAGATCGACATCAAAATGGAAGATGCGGACGACGCGAGCAGCGCGACGGTGAGCGAGTCGGCGATCGCACCGCCACACGCAGCAGTGGCATCCGACGCCTTGGCGGTACGTTGACTCGTGGCGTGTGGTGCTGACCCAAGTGCTTACCTGACTAGTCACGATTGCGGTGTTGTGGGAGCAGAAGGCGAAGGAGATTCAGCAAATGCAGGACGCCTTCTTCGCGGCGTTGCAGTGTGGCAGTGGACCGGGAGCGACGCCAGCGCTCTAGAACGACCCGCACTACGAAATGTATGTATAATTACCGTGGACTCGAGTCCCAATGCTACAGGTTGCCTCTTACAGGGTGACAGCGCCATTCGAGTCACGAACCACGATGTTGCTCGGCTGGGCTTGAGGTGGCGCCATCGGATGGGCTGGAGGTGGCGCCAGTGGTGGCACCATTGGTGCTGGCGCTGCCATCGGCGGCGGCGGCGTGTACTCGACCTGCTTCGCGGCATCTGGTGGTGGCCCAGGCTGGGACGTGTCTGGCACTGGCGCGGCGTACGGCACGTAGCCCGTGGTCTCTTGCGACGTGCGTCGCACGTTGCGGTTCAATCCGTTCGCGGGGCTGCCACACACATGTCACCACACATCATTGACGCATCCATCCACGACCACACACGGCTGGACACTGTACGTACCTGCGCATGGCTTGCTCGAGCGCGTCGTAGAGCGGCGCGGCGGCGACGGGTGATGGTTCGTGGCCGCCCAGCAGCTCCGTCGCCTCGACGGCGCGGCCGTAGAACGCGCGGTTGATGTCCGGGCGCGTCAAGATGACTGATCCTTCGAGCGAGATGCCGGCGAAGAGGCCCTTGGCGTGCGAGTACGAGTAGCAGGGCGCGATGTCGAGGTCTGCGCTGGCCTCAACCGAGCCGGCGGCCGTGCGGCCCAATGGGCCCGCGGCGATGCCCAGCTCGGCGCCGAGGTTCACCTGTCCCTTGGAGCAGAACGCGTCCACTGCGCGCTTCTTGTTGAGGATGATGACAAAGTCGGTGAGCTCGCCGCCGATCTGAGCGCCCCAGCCGATGCCCGCGGTGCCGATGGCCGACGGCGCCGACCACGCGCCAGTGGGCAGCCGAGCGATCACGAGCCCGGTGCCGATGCGGCCGGTGAGCACGAAGCCGACTTTGATGACCGTGAGGAACGCGATGCCCTTGGCGCGCGTAAGCAGCGGCAGTGGGATGGACTGGTCTTTGATCACGCCGTCGTACATAAAGTTCTGGACACTGTACGCAGCCTTGCGGATCTCCTCGCGCAGCGTGAACGAGTAGGGCGCGTTGAGGAACCGCTGCGGGCCCGACTCGGTGATGGTGTTGCTCATCACGGCGTTGCTGTTGGCGGCGCGCAGTGCGTCCTGCTCGGGCGCGAGTCGGTCGTGGCACTCGTCGCACACGCGCTGCGGGTTGTGCGCGTTCACGGCGAGGTGCTGGCGGTCCGGGTTGGTGAGGATCTGCTCCTCGCGGATGAGGCTGCGGTGCGGCGTGCAGAGCGCGCAGAAGACGCGGCCGCAGAAGCGGCAGTGATGCTTGCGCCGCACCCAGTCGAAGAGGAGCTGGCAGCCGACGCAGACGCTGACCTCGGCGTCCGGGATCCAGCGCACGGTCGTGGGCAGCGCGGCAGACTCGGCGCTCATGGTGGTCAAGACCTTGCTAACTACGTGTGTGAATGAAGAGCGAGGAGAAGAGCGAGCGAGCACACGCACAGAGCGGTAGGTTAGGCGTCCAGCACTTTTACGGGCGACGCACTGACGTTCTGCTACCTCTCACGCCGTGGAGCAATCCAGTGAGCGCGGCAGAGCGAGAATTCACGTGATGCCGTCGCACACTTGTTTCTCTCGAAGCGGCAGCTGTGAAGGATTCGAAGCTAACATTTCATCTAACTCAGTACGAATTTTGATCGATGTTGTGACGCTGAAAACGTATATTTGGTGCTGTGAAAACGTATACTTCACCTGTGGAATATGATATAGTTGTATCGGATTAGAGAGGGGAACGATAAGCTTAGACAGGGACAAGATCACGTATTTCAGTATAAAGGGTCCATGTTGACCTGTATAAATCGATGCTGTGACGCTGAAAACGTGCCCTCTAAATCGTAAAGCGCGAATAAGATGGAGTCGGTCTATGTGTCCGCATGGCGAGCACTCTGGCCGATTGCACGTTGGTTCGTGCTCAGGAAAGACCGTAGACGATGCGTAGACGCGGCCGCGACTGCAGAACGCTTTGGGCGTCACCAGAAACCGAGTATGTACCTATCTCTCAAGATCTGTGACCATTGGTCTCGGAGCGGAGCGCTCAGGACACGGTATCGTAGGCCACTGGGACTCGCACTCGAGCGCACAGCCGTGGACACTGTGGATCCACGGCGCGTCGGTGGGCGAGTGCGTCTCTGCGCTGCCGCTGGTCGAGTTTGCGCTATCGCCACGCTTCCGCTCGCCGCAGAATCGACCCAAGCGCGTGGTGATCTCCACCACGACTCCCGCCGCGCGGCAGCTCATCCGCCGCCGGCTCTCGCAGAGCGATGCCACTGCACTCGATGCGGTCTGCGTCTTTGCGCCATTGGATGCGCCCGCCAGCGTCGCTCGCTTCTACGATACATGGCAGCCAGAGTACGGTGGCTGTGATTGATACATGGACACAGTTAGATGCATGGCCACACTCACAACCTGGTTGTCGTATAATACTAAATTTGCCAGCGCCGGCGTGTGGATCGAGTCCGAGCTGTGGCCAACGCTCATCTTGGAGGCGTCGCGTCGCCGGGTTGGTGGCAGTGCACAATATGTGGTCATACCACGCCGTCGACTGACTGATGGCTCACGTACAGATACCCATCGGCCTCGTCAACGGCCGCATGTCCGAGCGCTCTGCGTTCTTCTGGTCACTGCCGCTGGTCGCTCCATTCACACGGCGCATGGTGGCCAAGTTTTCACTTGTGCTCTGCCAAGACGAACCGGTGAGCGATTGGTAGAACATTCGAGTGGATTGAGGAGTACATACACTGATCTGCGTACGTACTGTCACGCCGCTGCTGAGTATGTAGAACCGCGCGCGCTTCCTCCGCCTTGGTGCGCAGCACGCCGCCATCGCCACCAACCTCAAGTTTGGTTCGTACAGTGCAGTACAGTGCTCTGCTCGATTGGTCGCGTCACTCACGGATTGCTTCGTGCATGTGCCCAGCGACACCAGGACAACCGAGCGACGCCCGTGAACGCGAGCTACTGCAACAGAGTATCGGCGATCGACCGGTGTGGCTCGCAGCGAGCACGCACCAAGGCGAAGAGCTGATCCTCGCTCATGTCCACGCCCGGCTCGCGACGGTGAGAGCCACTCGCCCGCTGCTGGTCATCATCCCGCGCCACCCGGAGCGAGCCATTGCGATCATCGACCGCCTGCGACTCGAGGTATTTGAATATTTTACCACCCACTGTTGATGCTGAGCTCACGAGATCCAATCGGCCACTGTAGCTGCCGACGCTCACGGTCTCGCGGCGCACCGGAGAGCGATACCCGACGCCAGCAACCGACATCTTTGTGGTCGACACCTTGGTACGAATCCACTTGGAGTAAGTTAGCATACACGGAGGCCCCGAACTCACCGATTGTGCTCGCACGCAGGGCGAGCCCTCACTCTTCTTTGACGTCGTGCCCACTGTCGTCATCGGAGGTGAGCTTTTCGTTGACGCTTTGGTGTGGACCACACACAGACACACACGTTCTCACGGTGTCTCCTAGGCACGTTCGTTCCACGCGGGGGCCACAACCCCATTGAGCCACTGCGTTCAGGGTGAGTGACTGTCGACAATGTACCTTGATTGTCTGGTGGTACTCACGCGAACACTCTTAGCTGCCACGTGCTTGTGGGACCCCACACGTTCAACTTCCTCGATATCATTGGCCAGCT
This sequence comes from Pythium chondricola, assembly GCA_023337575.1. NCBI lineage: Eukaryota > Oomycota > Peronosporomycetes > Pythiales > Pythiaceae > Pythium > Pythium chondricola. The sequence goes on from JAADXF010000176.1 coordinate 13,526, forward strand.
CCACCAACGAGATGCGACGCTGGTCACCCAGGTGCCGACGGCCGACGGACTCGAGCAGCAACTCGTACAGCGTCTCGAGCAACGGCCACGCCACGAGGTCGCGACTCGCTCGCTCTTGCGAGACCTATCGATCCAGGCACTGTCCACGTACGAGCACGCACTGGTCCAATGGCTCACGACCCCGAGCAAACCAAGTAAGGTGACCACCGACGCGTGAGCGCCGGGGCGTTGGAACAATGTGTCGTTTCGTGTTCAGCGTTGGTTCAAATGTGGGATGAAAACAAAAGAAACCTCGGTCAGGAGTCCGCTCTTCCTCACCGTGAGCTTCACGGATACGTCCGAGGATGCGAGTTCGTAATTACAAGTCGCGATATACCCGGGGATGCAACATCCGTCGCCACGAGACGCTTAGTACGGCCGGTATCGCTCCGATCGGCCGCCAGACGCAGACGGGTTCCCATTGCCACCACCGCCCTGGCCCTGGCGGTAGCCACCGTAGCCACCGTAGCCACCGTAGCCGCCAGCAGCAGCAGCACCACCAGCGTCCCCTCCACCGTAGCCACCTTCTTCACCTTCGCGTGGTGCAGCACCGTCCCGAGCGCCTTCTCCACCTTGACCACTGTAACCACCGTAGCCACCCATGTAGCCGCCATAGCCGTAGCCGCCGTAGCCACCACGTCCACCACCGTAGCCGCCGCCGTACCCGTACGCCGCCGCTGCCGGGTATCCACCGTAGCCACCGTAGGCCGCAGCACCGTAGGCACCGTATCCGCCACCGTAGCCGCCTCGACCGCCATTATAGCCACCGCCATAGCCACTACCACCGTAGCCACCACCGTTCGCGCCGCGCCAGCCAGCGTACCCACCGCCGCCGTAACCTCGGCCGCCACCACGACCACCACCGTAGCCACCGCCAGCGCGAGCTTCCTTGGGTTCGGCACGCTTGATCTCCACCGCCTTGCCGTGGATCTCGTGGTTCTTGCTGAGCACTTCTGCGACCGCGCCCTACACAACACAGTGTCGTCGCGTTCACACTTAGCTACTGTTCACTCTTCATTGCACTTGCTAATTTGAAGACGCACCTCTTCTTCGAACGTGATAAAGCCAAAGCCACGCGAGCGCTGGGTCTCACGGTCGATCATTACCACGGCGTCCGTGATCTTGCCGTACTCTTCAAAGTACGCACGGAAGTCTTGCTCCGCCACGGACGGAGCGAGGCCACCGACAAAGATCTTCTTGGACTCGATGTACCCGCCGCTGCCGCCGCCACCACCACCACCGCCGCCGTAGCCGCTTCGTCCAGCGTTGTAGCCACCGCGTGGATCACTAGGTATTCAAGACAGAGGCAAAGTCAGCGATACCCACAAAGAACTGGCCGAGGGCAGGCAGGTGCGGCGAGTTGGCGTCAGTAGCAGAGGACGGGACTGGGCGCCACGCCCCTCTCTACGATAGCCAAGATCGAGGGTTGGTGGAGGCGAGATTCAGAGCGAAACCGATCGTGTTTCGGGTCGATCTTCACTACGGTACCGATGTACGGCTCTTGTAGATGCTGCTGCTGCTCTCTCCTCATCTCTCTCTGTCCTTCGTCTCCTGCTTGCTGTCTGTCTTCCTGCTCCTGACCTTCCCTGCCCACTGCCACCGTATCGTACACACAACTCTAGCAGTGGCACTAACCTAGCTGGTCCGCCTCCGGACTTATCTCTTGGGATCGCTCTCTTTACTTCGACGGTGCGGCCATCCACAACGTGCGAGTCTTCCAGCACGCGGTCGATCGCTACGAACAGAGCGACACTACATTAGCTACTTGAACCGGTCTATACGGCTATGTGGACATGGAGAGTGAGAGAGAAAGAGGGCCACCAATTCCTATCACAGTTCTGCCTCCTGCGTTTTGTTCTCCCCCTCCTCTCCTTTTTGTTCTCCTCTTCCTCCTCCACTGGTTCAACCCCCCCTCTCCTCTCCTCAGCGTTGCCGTTAATAATGAGTATTTACCTGCCGAATCCGCAAACGTCACGAAGCCAAAGCCGCGCGGCTGGCCGGTAAACTTGTCCTTCATCAACGCCGCGTCTGTCAGCGCGCCGTACTTGCCAAAGTGCGCACGCAACGCATCCTCGGTCGTCTCCCACGAGACGCCGCCGATAAACAGCTTGCCCGGCTGACCGGCGCCCGACTCGCCGCCGCGCGCGCCGCTGTTGTCGTAGCCTTGGCCACCATACCCTCCGTACCCACCGCCGTACTGCTGCTGCTGTTGCTGCTGCTGTTGGTGATATGCCTGCTGCTGGTACTGCTGGTACGCGGGCGGTTGCTGCTGCGCCTGGTTATCATCGGGCTCGACGGCCAACGCGCGCAAGTCCTCGTCCTCATCCAGGTCGCCCTGCGAAGGCTGTCCAGCGCCCGCGTGCTCCTGCGCCGGCGGCGCGGCCACCACGTCGTCGTGCTCGTACACAACACCGAGTCCGTCCATAGTGCTGCGTTCTGCTCGCTTTCTCTCTCTCACTCACTGTCACAACCCCGCCACCCGAGAGAGACTGGGAAAATGCAGGGAAAAAACCCAATCATCCGGAAATGTAGCTCCAACGTAATAACCCCGTATTTTCACCCAAATACACAGAATATATTTTGCATTATTTCGGAATATGTATCCAAACTGCAATAAAGTGCATGAAGAGCCACGATCGTAACCTACGTGGAAGAAAGTCTTATGGCGACCGACGCCACCGATATCCAGTGGCTTGCAATAGTAGAAACCCAGCAACAGGAGCTCGAGGATCTTCGTGCACTACTGGAGGCGGGAGGGGATGCAGCAGAGGATCGCCCTAGCTCGGCCTTCACTTTGAGCTCGGTATCGAGCTCTCGTAGCAGTAGAAGCTCCATTCGCAGTCGGGCGAGTAACCAGATCATTCCCCTTGACCTTCAGCGCTATGCAAAAGTATGCGGGGATGCTGAACAGCTCCAGCATAAGCTGACGACAGCGGAGATCCAGATCCGCCAGCTCCGCGCTAGTGAAACGAGTGCTGCTCAAGAGATGGAAAGCTACCGTGAGTTGTTGCAACAGAGTGGCGAAAGAGTGCGACTTCTCGAGCAGCAGCTCGCAAGCGAGCAGCAGGCTAAGAACGAAGCCATCGAGCGTGTGGTTCAGGCACTTTTCGTGAATGAGACGCTGACCGGCAGGCTGACCGACACGACCGCCCAAGTCGACAAGCTACAATCCACCATCCACGAGCTACACAGCCGCATCGATTCCATGCCGCGAAATCAGCACCATTTTGAGACAAGAGAAGCCCACCTTCGATGTGAGGTGGGCAAGCTTGAAGCTTTGCTCCATTCAGAGCAACAAGAAGTTCGGAGACTTGGCGAAGAGCTATTTCACGAACGCACGACACGAGCACAACACGTTTGCGTCAGTGTTCGCGAACAAGAGTTGGAGGTGAGGGCGGTTGAACTGCAGCGCATCATCCACCTGCAAACGACCCAGCTTGAGCGACAGCAGCAAGCGCTGCTCGATCTGGATGATCGCTACCAGCAGCTCGTGGAACACAGTGAGAGCGAGCGACTGCATCATCAAGAGCAGCAGTCACAGCAAATGGAGGCCATTCGAGTCCTCCAGAGTTTAGTGGACCACACAACAAATGATGCCTTCCATCTCCGCGAGACACTCGCGCAAAGCGAGGAGCGTGGCAGCATGCACCTAGAAGAAATGGCGGCCTATGCGAGGTGGCGGTGGACGAGCGTGCGGCGCGACGCGAGGCGAGAGGAGGAGTACACAGAGCTGCTGGGGTCAAAGGCCAAGCTTGAAAAGGACCTTCGCCAGAGCGAATCGTCTCGCCGTCGATTGATCTCGGAGCTGGCAGAAGCGAGACGCCAGCTTGACCAGGTGCGTGCCGCGATGCACCAAGTCGACGCCGAGTTGCAGCGCATGACCAAGACATTCTCCTCTTTCCGTACAAGGTGAGCATGAACAGTGCATCGTGTGCTATCTTCCTTCGAAGTCCGTCACATGAATCTGTGATAGAGAGGCGAACGTGACTCGAGCACTTCGTGAGTACGGCCGCCGCAACCGCATCTTGCAAGACGCGGTTCAGCTGATGCGAACGAAGGTACGACACCAGTACTACGCGGCTGCGCCGTTGACAAGCTACTCAACACAGTCTGTTCGCTTTTTGCAGGTGCTGCTGTTGTCGGACTCGCTCAAGCGCAGCGAGAAGAGGAAGGCCCTGGCAGCAGAAGCAGCCCACGAACTGAAGCGAGGGCTCGTGATTGAGCGTTGCCAGCGCCAAGAGTGAGCGCTTTATTGACTTTGGATGGCAGTGCACCCTCTGATTGTGGCTCTCGTGCTCACAGTCTGCTGATTCAATGCGCCGAGTTGGAGCAGTGCCTCCACGCATTTCAAAAGGTGGCGTGTGAGTCTGCCGACCGTGCCACGATCATCGAGAAGGAGAACGCCGTACTTCAACACGCAGTCAAGCAGCTATGTGCGTATTCAACCGAGCTCTCGCGGTCTCAACAGGCGCTTCAACAGGAGCTGGAGCAGCTCGAGGTGCACGGACGCAAAGAGTTAAACGTGTTTGGGTGACGTCACTCTTCATGGGTTCGATGGCTACACTCAGCTTAAGCACGCTTGACTTACCTTATTTTTGAGGTTTTACTGACTGTTCTTGGCGTCCACTGATTCAAATTTTAGCTTATGATTGGATATAATTCAAAATAAAGCGTTCTGATTCGCTGATTTTCGAAGAAGAAGTGATGCCATGTGGAGGTCCACTCCCTCACCCCCTCGCATTTGCATTCATCACCCGCTGCAAACAAGTCAAGATGAGCCACACCACGGAGGAGCACGAGCACCTGACCCTGAGCATTGTCGGCCTCGGCAACCCGCTGCTCGACATCAGCGCGGATGTCGACCACGCGCTGCTTGAGAAGTACAACCTCAAGCTCGACAACGCCATCCTCGCTGAGGACACGCACCTCCCGCTATACGAGGACATCACCACCAAGTACAAGCCAGTGTTCGTCGCCGGTGGCGCCACGCAGAACTCGATCCGTGTGTCACAGTGGATGCTGAACAAGCACAACACGAAGGCCACGTCATTCTTTGGTGCCGTCGGCAAGGATGCCCATGCGCAGAAGCTCCGCGAGTGCGCCGAGCGGGATGGCGTGAACGTGCACTACATGGAGCACGACGACACCGCCACCGGTACCTGCGCCGTGTGTGTCGTTGAGTCGGAGCGCTCACTCGTGGCCAACCTCTCGGCCGCCAACAAATTCCACCACGACCACTTGGAGGACGAGAAGAGCAAGGAGATCATCAACAACGGCAAGATCTACTACTCGGCGGGTTTCCACTTGACCGTGTCACCGGCCGCCGTGATGAAGATCGCGCAGCACGCGCACGATAACAACAAGATCTTCTTGCTGAACCTGTCGGCGCCGTTCATCGTGCAGTTCTTCAAGGACCCGCTGATGGCCGCCGTCCCATTTGCCGACTTTATGTTCGGTAACGAGAGCGAGGCCAAGGAGTTCGGTATCACGCACGGCTGGGGTGAGAACCTTCAGGAGATCGCTCTCCGTTTGGCCAAGCTGCCAAAGAACTCGGGCGCGCGCTGCCGCACCGTGATCTTCACCCAGGGCGCTGAGCCAACCATCGTGGCCCAAAACGGCACCGTCGCCGTGTACCCTGTGCCAAAGATGGACGCCAAGGACATTGTCGACACCAACGGTGCCGGTGACGCCTTCGTCGGCGGCTTTGTGTCGCGCCTCGCGCTCGGCAAGTCGATCGCGGACTGCGTGACGGCTGGCCACTGGGCGGCGCAGGTCATTCTGCGTCGCTCGGGTTGCACGTTCCCACCAGAGTGCGAGTACACCGACTAGAGAGGATCTCTGTACCTTCTCTTGGTCGCTGCGCACGCGCGTCTCGCAATGGCATGAGCAATAGCGACGTGATCTGTTGACTCGTCACATCCCTCTTCCTCAGCCCCGTGTAATAGAGCATCATCGTCTACTATTCCCACCGTGGAGTTGCGTGTCATGTTTGACTTGAGATGAATACAGTCATTGGAACGAGGGAATCGGCCACGCCCTAGTCACTCAAGTGAACATTGAACCCATCGTAGTGACAATGTTTCTCAGAAACGGACTCATTGCAACAGCAAGCCGGACGCAGCGCGAGATTCTTGGAGAGGATGCCAGCGCTCCTCAGCTTGCTCAAGCCTCGAGTGCGCCGCCATGGCTGCGAGACGCCGTGGGCCTCGGCGCAGATCACCGTGTGTCATGTTTGCCGGCAGAATAACCCCACACCACCTCTGATTCACTGACTTTGTATCATCTTGCATAGGCGGTCGGCATCGTGCTGCTGAGCACCGCCATCTTCTACGCATTCAGCGTGCGTGAGCTTCCGCCCGAGCTCCACCGCATGGTCATCGTGCTCGTGTCCGTGCAGCTCGCGATGGTTGTTGCCGTCTTCACCACTGTGAGTTGTAGCTGCTCGTTGTGAACTGGTTCAGTCATGCCTGACTCACACATCCATCCACAAACAGATCTCGATCCTGGACCCAGCTCATCCCGCTGTCATTGAGCACATGAAGCACCAGCAGCGCAGCCATTCCATGGCCGAAGCGACACAGTCACCCGACGACTCGCTGACAGACTTGGAAGACGGACGCTCGCTCCATGGGCAACGATGCACCACCACGACCACATCCTCAAACACCACATCCCGACCGACCGTCATGTCGCTCACGCCAGACTCTTCCCCTGCGATGACGACAACAGGCTCGTCCAAGCGCATGCGCATCCAGTGCGCGCTGTGTGACGTGGCCGTGTCGCCCGGCACGCGCCACTGCAGCATCTGCCGCAAGTGCGTCGTCGGCTTTGACCACCACTGCGTCTACCTCAACACGTGCATCGGCTCGCGCAACTACCCGCTCTTTATCGCGCTGCTCACGTGCACGATCGTGCTCGTCGTCTCGCAGCTGACCGTCACCGTGTACGCGATGGATACGGTGCGTCGCCGTGGGGACACGATCCGTGTCATCGTCGTCGCAGGGCTCAGCGTGCTGCCGCTGCTTCAACTGGTTTCGATGCTCGTGCTTGCGTGCTTCCACTCGTACATCTCGTGCAAGGGCCTGCGCACGTACGAGTGGCTGCGGCGGTTCCACGAGCGCAGCTCGCGACTGACCGCCAAGACGCCCACGTGGCCAGACGGACGCAGTACGCCAGATCCCCTCGACAACGACATCGACCTACGCACGCGGCGGAGAATAGAGGACCGAGTGCCAAGCACGCGAGCGACAGCGACGCCTATCGTGCTCGCCGCAACAACCAACGCCGACAGCGTGTGAGACTTGCTTCTCATTCATCACAACCATATTAGTATTATCTATCCCACCACCCACTCACAATAGAAACTGGATACGGCGGAGCATATCGCGCACACTGCGTTTGCCATGCATGCCTTCAAACTTGCCCTGGCGACGCGCGGCCGCCAGCTCAGCCTCGGTCACGTGGTCATGCATAAAGTCCACGAGGAGTCGATCTTCGGCCGGGGACCAAATGTCGAGAGGCAAGTACCCAAGCAGAAACTCCTTCGCGACCTTGACGTCTCCGCTCGCCCAGTACATGGCACTGCATACAGTGTTGAGATCGTGGCCGGTTTCCAACTCGAGGCGAGCAAGCACGACATCGGCTTCGGTGTCGTCTGCGTGCGACACTGGGAGCAAGCGGTCCAGCGACTGTCGACGTGGTGGCGTCATGCGCTGCCCCACCATGTCTTCGAGCACCGAGAGTAGCTGATCCTGGGCTGCCTGGGCTGGTGTCCGGGGCGTCGACGACGGCTCGGTGGACTCGCGTCGACCGTGTCGCTGGTTCTGCGGTGTCGGTGTGGTCGAGCCATTGGACAAGCGACGAGATCGCTGTGGCGTGCGGTACGAGCTTGCTGCTGAGTTGAATGGTGTCGCAGGCTCAAGCTCTTCGACCGGAGCTACTGGTCGCTCAAAGTACTTCTCCAGCTTCACACGTTCGACGGGATCCGCAGCCGTGCGCTCCCAGTAGCTACGGAACACTTCACCCGACCGTTTTGCTGCTTCGCCCTGCTCGCCTTCGGGTGCTGGGACCTCTGCTGCTGGTGTTGACTCTGTTTCCTCAGACGGCTGGTGGTGGTGAACCACTTCTTCTTCTTCGTCTCCCGTCAGTGTATGTGTCGCTGGTATGCCAGTGTGTGATCGCTTTGTGCGCTTTGTCGCTCGCTCGTCGACTTCGCCATCGCTTTCTGTTGCGTCATTTTCAGAGCCATGGGTCGCCTCAGATACCTGCGATCGCTCGGTGAGATCAACCTCGTCGCCTTCATGAGTCTTGCTCTCCTCGGCTGATTCATCGCTGTCCAAGCTCGCACGCATCAGGATCACCTCACGCTCTTTCTTGGTCAGCCTGACGAGCTGTTTCTTCATGTGTCCGTGCATACTCTGGTATGTGTGTCCTGGAAGTAGCTGGTGTCATGGATGGTCATTCAGGGCCGTCAGTCTTCGCGTTCATTACCGGGAACGCAGGACCTTATCCCCACCCACCTTCTTCGCAGCCGCCATCTTCCAAACACTCTGTGGCACGCTAGGTTTACCGTAATAATTCGGGTACTCGTCCTAGTTCACCCTCGGCAACAGTCAGCTACTGTAGTACGAAGCACAGGCGCAGCAGGGAACTTGCCTTGAGAAACCGGAGCATTTTGGCCTGGTCTTTGACGGTGAACCGTCTGCGTTTGAAATTGACTTGGCGCGTCGCCCAAATGGCCTCGCACATCGCGCGCGTGTTCTGCGCCGGTGCCAAGTACGGCTCGAGTTCCTGCAGCATCCCGTCCCTGATCGAGTCCTCAATGAAATCGGCGGCGACCCAGTTTCTTTCCGGGTACAACTTCTCTCGCTCGACAATCTCGATACATTGGCCATCCATTGTGTTGGCGACCACGCCGCCATTCTGCGTGAGGAGCTCGCGCAGCTCGGCGCGGCGGTCGGTCGTCAACGAGCGTGCGAGGTAGAACGTGAATCCGGAAAAGAGTTCGCCCGTGGGGACCCCAACTCTTTGCTGCTGCGACTGGCGGCTCGTCGCTGGTGGGGGCTGCTTGGTCGCCTCAGTCTTGTTGTTGCCGCGCGGCGCCTTGAGGTGCCGTCGCTTTCCGGTCATTTTTCCGCGCCACTGCTCGTTTTCTTATGTTCAAGCGAATCCCCTTGTCAAGGGTTGGAAACCCTACCGGTAGCACACACGCTAGGGTTTTTTTCGCGCAAGAATAATGACCCGGGGGTACACTGTATTTCGAGCATGTCGCGCCAAGCGCGGCCCATATGATATTCTCTGCGCAACCTTCGCGTCACACGCATGGCTTCAAGCAGCAACGCAGCAAGAGCTCCCTGATGGCAAGCCCCAACAATGCCTCCATGGCGGAGAGCAAGACGCCAGTCGAGGAGCGGTTTCTAAAGGTAAGCTGTGCATGCATCTCCCCATGTATCGATCGTTTGATCGATCTCATTGATGGATTCAATGCAATCGATCCATGGCCCAGTGGCTGCTCGACCACGGCGCCCACTTCCCCAAGATCGCATGGCCCGTCACAACGTCCAACGGGCTGCGCGGCGCGATGGCGCGCGAGCCCATTGCGACCAACGAGGTCATGCTCTCAATCCCCGCGCGGCTCATGATCTCCGAGGCCACATGCTGGGCCGACCCCGTGCTGCGCCGCGTGTACGCCGAGAACTGCGACGTGTTTTGCAGGGACGACCCTGTGCTCGCGCTCTTCCTCGTGCGCGAGATGGCCAAGGACGCCGCCTCGTTCTACTATCCGTACCTGAGCATTCTTCCCGAGGTGCGCTCCGTGCAGGACTGGACACCGGCCGAGCTCTCCGAGCTCCGCGACCCGTGAGTAGCATCGTACTCCTTGGATTAGGGTAAGTGTGTGACGAGCTCACATGCCTCTTGTTGCTTCATAGACTACTCGTGGACGCGGCGGCGCGGCGTGTGGCCGAGATGAAGGCCTTTTACAGCAAGATCATGCGGCGGCTCGGTGAAAAGTACCCAGTACGTCACTCCAACGCACAGCGTGTTACCGAATCGAGTGCAATAACTGACCATGGTGCTGTGTACGCCCAGGGCGAGTTCCCAGCAGACGAGTACACATTCACGCGGTTCCGCTTTGCATGGAAGACCATCCAAGCGCGCACGTTCGGGCGCCGGCTGCCGTGGACAGCACTCGTGCCGTTCGCCGACTGCTTGAACCACAGCAACGTCGCGACCAAGTACGACTACGACGTCGACAGCAACGGCGTCTTCCAGTTGTACCCGAGCGGCACCAACAGCTACGCGCAAGGCTGCGAGGTGTTCAACAGCTACGGCCGACGACCCAACTTCCAGCTGCTGCTCGACTACGGGTTCGCGCTGGAAGACAACGAGTGGGACTACGTCGAGGTGCCACTCCCTCGTGACATAGCACAGGCGATCGGCACACGGTTCCCCTTCCGCAAACGGCTACGACTGGAGAAGACGACAACGCTGGAGGCTCTCTTCCCGCTGCAGCAGTTCCCGATCGACCCAACCGAGACGGCCACACCGGGGGAACTCAAGTCGAGGCACGAGGTACTGGAGTGGTTCCGTGCACTCGTGGCCAACACGCTGAGCGGGTTTGACACGACGCTCGAGGACGACACCGCGCGACTGCGGATGGGAGGCTTGGACGAGGCAATGTGCCTGGCGCTGGTGTATCGTATTGGCCGCATGCATATTCTCTCCAAGTTGCTGCTGGCAGTCGACCGCGAACTCGCTGATCCCACGCAAGCACCTGAAAGAAAGAGTGAAGGACACGTCGTCAACAACGCGCCATCGATAGCGAGAGTCACCTTCGTGTAGAAATCATAACAGAAAAACACAATTCATGCTGCGGAGTCACGAGGTGCCTCACCGCACTCTGTAACCAACCAGAGGATGTACCAACTCGAGCGTGTGCTGGCAGGTTTCTGGGATCATCATGGCAAATCAGCTCGCGGATCGCAGCTCGCACGGACAATGCGCAGCGCGTCCTCTTTCTTCTCGTCCGTTTCGAAGGAGAAGGAGCGTTTCTCTGAGGTAGCAATACAGTTGAGCACCACGGTCTCTCAGTAAAAAAGACAACAGGAGCAACTTACCGTCTGCACCCGTGTTGGTCGTCCCGAACACGTGAAAGATGAACGACTTCTCATCGATCTTGTGGCTGTGGATGATCGACTCCATGCGCTCAAACTGTTCATGGTAGCGTTGTGGTCAAACTACACGCAACAAGGAATCCAACGAAATAATAACACGTAAGGGCCTTACCAGCAGTTGCATGTGGGGTGGTGCGCCACTGTCCGCGTCGTCCAGCGTCTTCCACAACACAAATCGGTACGGGCGATACACCACGAAGCACGATCTGTAGCTCCTCTCGCTGTCGCCTTTCGACATGATCACGCCGGCCCACAGAGCGTGATGGCGCAGCAACAGCTTTCGGTTTGCATCTTGCTCTCGTTCCGACTGCTTGCCAGCGAGGAGCACCTCACGTTCGCCTTCGTAGATGTCGACGAGATCCTGATCCGTTGGCAGCGACGAGACCAGGTTCCACAGGACCTTCCGCAAGTGGTTGCTTGGTGGGAGATCTTCATACAGCACAGCACCGAACTCGGACAATCCGAAGAGAAGCACGATCCACCGACCCTTGATTATTGACAGCACCAGGATCCCACCAATCAGACAGATGAAAACAATTGCAGACTTCCACGGGTGGGTCCAGTTGAAGAGGTTCTCGACGGCGGCGATCGTTCCGCAGACTTGGTCAATGTCGTTCTGTAGCGTCTTGATCGTATCTTTGATCTTCGAGAAGGCATCGAACAAGTGCTGACCAATCACGGCTGACTTCTCCTTTTCCACAAAGCTCTCACACACGAACTCAGAGAATTCGCGGTCAGCGTGAGGTACGATCTTGCTGGTCTTGGGACCCTTGCTGCTGCGTCTGCTTCCACCTGGGCTTGTGGTTTTCGGAGGTTGTTGCTCGTCTGTGCGGAGTTCAATGCGCACGAACAGCTCATCCGCCGTCTCGCTTTGAGACTCGGTTTTCTCAGAAGCCTTCGCAGGAGATAAGGGGACACGAATCTCGTGACTGGAGTTCTGCTTGGTTCGATGCTCCTTGAGACTCACCACACCGCTGGCAACAATCAAGTCCGGTGTCTCTCTCGCCTCTCCAGTCAACGACAGGCAAAGGTCGAACTGCACCAGACCGGGGAAGAGTTTCCATGGTGCCACATCGTCGCGACCTGAGAATGTGCGACGAGAAGCTTGGGGAACTGGGAAGTAGAACGCATGGTGGTCGACGCCGCACGTTTCTTGCATGACGACGAATGCACCTGAATCCTGGCTCGAACGCCATGAGGCGCATCGCTCGCAAGTACACGCTTCGCTGTTGTGACGCCACGACATGTTAAAGTTTCGGAAGGGAAACTCCTTGCGCTGCTTCTGCTGCGGAGGTGCCAAGAGTCCGTGGCTCCCACCGCTTGCTCCACTTGTCGACGGTGGACCGCTTGATGAAGAGGCAGGAGATCTCCACACTGGATTCTTCGATTTCTCCACCGCATGGGTCCACCCGATCACAGTCTCAGCGAACGGCGACGGATGAAATAGCGTCTCACCTTTGACCTTCTTTCCCTTCCGGTCGTTTGGAAGGTACTTGATTCGGACATAGTAGTATGGTTTGGCTCCCATGTCCTTCAGCATTGCCTGGGTTTGAAGCTTGGCAAGGTGTTGCTCGAGCACGTCAGATATCTTGGCTTCATGGACTGCAATCATGAGGTCGGCGACTGGACGATGCAAACGCAAACGATCCTCTTGCTGCTGGTCGTAAGCTTCGTAGTCGATCCATCGCATCTCGAGGTTCCCCTCCAAACGAACGCGTAACTGGTACAGCATGTACACGAGGACACCGGACAGAATGTACGCGCCGATGTACTCGAGATCCATGAATAGGCACGCCCACACGAACATCGACAAGCACACTGCCGATTTCTTCTTGTTCTTCCACGCGATGATATCGTCATACTCGCTGTCGATCCATCGGATCACCTTGATGGTGCGTCCCACGCGGTCGATAGTAGCACGCAAGGATTCAACACTGAACTCCTTACCGTTGTCGACCTGAGCAGCTTGACTGCCTCGGTTTGAATCACCGCCTTCAACGCGAACCCGAAGGATGTCACGCTTATCTTCGACATACTCGAGCCAGATAAGTGCATGGCCAAGTTTCTTCTTCTTTCCACCAACCTTCTTTTCCGTGGGCGCGGTGAGCGCGAATCGGTCTTGCTTGGATAGTTGCACCCGACCCTTATCAGCCTCTTGGACAACTTCGCCGTCAGCCTCTTCCAAACTGAAGTCGTGTAGTGCGACACGCAGCTTCTTCATCGCAGGATGCGAGCGCACGAACTCGTCTGCGTCACGTTGAAGCAGCTGAAAGAGTGAGGTCTTGTACTCGGCGATGCACGCGTCGGAATTGAAATCGATCACTTCAACCTTGAACTGTGCATCCCTTCGACGCACGTTGAAGCAGACACGCTCCATGTACATGGGATCGGCGCTCTTCAATACTGGACTCGTCTCGTACACCACATTCTCTAGCGTGAGGCGGCAGTATGTGTCTCCGTCGAAAATGTTCTTGGCGTGGGTCGAAGCTGTGCACTGCTTGGAGCACAGATGAAGACCATCGAACTTGACGAACAGCTGACCGACTGCAAATGCAGTGTCGTTGTTGAGCGACTTGTAGGATATATCCCGATGCTTCACGTAGATGGGAGGGGTATCCTCCAGGTCAGCGGCACTTGAGGTGGTTCGGCGTGGAGCGACTTGCGCCAGTGATGGCGATCCCGGTGGCGTCAGGTCTACCTTGCTGCTTGCACCTGGGCTATTGCTTCGCTGCCGCTTGCACTCGCACTTGGTCATCGCCTTCATGATGCACGCCTTGTGGACGTCGATTCCGCAGTTCTCACAACGATATCCCCACACTCCTTTGAGCACGTTCACGATCACTCGGTCACACGCAGCGCACATGGGAATCGCCAATCCCACCGACTTGAGCTGATGGACCCGAAACTTGTGCTCATTACCCGTCGTATACTTTCCTTCAAGCGGAACGAACTTGATTGACAGCAGCACTCGAGGTAGCGCGCTATTGTCTCCAGAATCGCGCATAAGCAGGATCGGGGCTTGCACGCGGCTTGACAGCGTGAACCATCGCTTGGCTTCTACGTTTGGAAACCGCAATAGTGGAGTCATATCCAGCAATGCGCACGCGACGAGATCGTCTGAGAGGTAGTTGGAGTTCCATATCTCAACCTCGAGTAGCGGGATCGGAGTGATTGTACTGTTGTACATGTGGGAGAAGGTGAGCACGTTGTCGTGCATACTCTTCCAGATCGGGTTGTTGCCTCCGCTTTCTGCTGCCTTGGTTTGGATGGGCTCTTTCCATGGCAGGAGCGACAGCTTGGCGTATGGCGCCTGGGTTCCGAGTAGTTGGGTTCCTGGAAGATCGGCTGCGCGATGAACAGTCACGTAAAACGTTCCGGGCCGGTTGAGCTGTGAGAGGTTGTCAGACATCGATGCAATCAAGCTCTCTCGCGACGTGATGTCTGTGTGCTGGGCGAGGACGTCCGCCGTGAACTGGGTACACCCTTGGTGGGTCACGATGCCGAGTTTGTTGTGGCGGAACATCCGGTTGCCCGTGGCATCGTCTGGCCACGAGACGTCGCACATATCACACTTCATCGACGCGCCTTCGCCTTCAATCTCCGTGACTTCACCACTCTCAAACACTGGATCAATTTCAGGGAATCTAAGAGTCACATTGAGGAAACCCAGGTCAGCTCGGACAAACTCTCGGTTCAAATACACCAGCGACAGGAGTGTTGGTTCCAACCTCTCCAGCAGTTCTGCTTCTTCGTCATGAGGATGCTGACCGTCCTCAAATGTTTTCTGCAATATCTTGATCGTCGGGTTTCCTCCCCCGAATCGACGCAGTCTTGACCTGAAACAGTCCATGGCGTCAGGCAACCAACCACCCCTACCAGCATGGCACCAACACCGGCTTACATGGCAGCTTCCAGCGGTGTATTCGCTTTGCTCGAGCTCATCAGCTCGGCCGCTTGAGGGTCCCGCAACGCGAACTTTTCGATCAGTTTTTGCAACTCGTCGCCGGAGCATAGGCGAACGACGTCGCGGTCCCCAATGTACTTGCCGATCTCGTCGCCGCGGGGCACGACAATGCCCGTGGACTCGTTCAGGAAGTGAAGATCGGTTTCCATCGCAGCGCCGGTCGGCTCCATATCCCACTCGCGCATGAGCGCCGCCAGCGACTGCGTGCGCGAGCCACCCACACTGCGCTTCTTGAGGCCTTCACAGAGCCTTTACACACAGAGGGGAAACCACACAGCTATGAGCACCTTGAAAAAAAAAGAGACAGGCGGCTCGCGTGAGCACGTGCACATACCAGAAGTTGATGATCGACGGGTCTTCGCTCTTCCCGCGCAGCGCGGCAGCGACGCGGTGGCGAAGCTCCATCTTCCAAGGGAGGAATTTCCGCACCAAGATGCTTCAGCTTGCTGCTGGGGTGGGTTACTCGTTTAAGTGCGATTTGCCATCATTTTTGACACGAGGTTGAAGTTGCCGTCCAATCGTCAGCAGGGAATCATGGAACGAGCAATGGCGAAGCATGAGGAAACGATGGTGATCGCGGGCTGCGAGGAAGGCGATTCTGCCACGCTCCATGAGTATCCACCTACATGCGTCGAGCGCACGAGTGCAGCGATCGTGTTTCAGATCCATACCAGCGATGAAGACAGCGAGGACGACGCAGTGACGACACTTGGCTCCCCAGCCAGGCACTCGCAGGATGGCAACAACACTGCTGGTCATGCGCAGAGTGCAGTGGTTGTACGTGAGGATAAGGATTCGGTACCGCATGAGTTTGAAGACTGCGATGGTAAGACTGTGGTGGTATATAGGCGCATGTGCCATTGTATTGTTCAAGTGATTGTGTCCGTATATCCACTGCAGATCTCAGTGGCGACGACGTACCACTGGCCCAGTGCGCCCAGCCAAGTGACCCACAGCAACCAGATTTAATGCTGTCGCCTGCATCGCAACTGCACGTGTTGTCAGAGATAAGTGAGATGGCGGCAAGAAGCAGGAACACTACGTCATTTCGTGGCCCGGTCGAGAGCATGCAGCCAAAGCCGCACGTGTGGGCTCGTGCGACTCGTGACGCAGCCATGCCAGACGCACCAAGCACAAAGAGGAAGCTGACAGATAAGCAGCAGGGTCAAATGAACACGAAAGCCAAGAAACCGCGCAAGGTGAACAGTGGGGTCAGCGGAAGCCTTGCCGTCGAGATTTTGGAATGGGGACTTCTTGATGGTACGAAGCAAACTCGAGCCAATGAGAAGCTCAGGTGGGACTAATATGCCAGCATATCGATCTATAGATCCTGTATTCATGGGCGATGAAAGTGATCCAGGCGTGTGGAGTGTCGACGAGATCTCGGATAGCGATTTTGGAGAATGATCTCAATGGACAATTTTGATTGGTTGAAATGATGTCATTGATGGCGGGAACTTTAGCATCAAGTGTGAGCAAATGGAGGACGAGAACGACGTCGCGAGTATCCCGGAGGACGCGGACACCTTCAGCGACTCGGAAGACAGCGCGCAGGACGATTATGAGATCGCCACCATCTCCGACGTGTTTGCTGATGTAAGATGCTCTCTGTCGCTCTGTGATTATCGCGATGTTCACTCTTGCTTGTTTGTAGATGCTGGTGGCCAACGAGGACTTGCTGCAGGTGACGGCCGAATACCAAGTAGAGAATGATGTGCAAGCTGTCTTAGCGTACGACATGTTGATGAGGTGCAGCTACGCTATCGGCACTGATTCTCTATGTGAAGGTACCAGAAGATTCTCCACAGGAACCTCATCGAGATGGCGGATTTCGTGGATGCCATGTTTGGTGTATACAACAAGTCGGGCGACAAGAATGCCAACACCAAGGACCATCCCGATGACATTGCGCAACAGTACCAGGCTGCTTTGGATGACTCTGCTGGGACGTTTGAAGATGTGAATGGGAACTCGAGTGAAGAAGCCACCGACTCGGCTGGCGCGCAAGAAGCGCCTCGATTGCGAAGTCTGTTGATCGATCGATTCCGATTAGAGAACAGACGAAGGCTAGAGCAGCGATCTGCGCGAATGTGGCAGAAGATGCGGAACAAGGTTCGTGTTGAAGAGAGCGTCGGTGCCGTGATGTCTGAAGCTGCAGAGAGGATGGGGCGAGCAGGGACGAAGGACGACGTGCCCAGTGACCCACCCGAAGCCGTGGAGACGAACGTAGCTGGGGAGAACGCGACTTCAACTGAAGAAACAGAGAGCAGTGTTGTGTCTCTGGCCGAGGCGCAAATGGATTCCCCCAGCACACCAGAGGCCACCGTGACACCTCAACCACTGAACCCACCCGTACTCATCCAAGCTGCCCCAGGACTCATTCTACCCACGTTAGCACCGCCTCCGCCGATACATCCGTTCTTGGCGTTGTCTGCTCCATTCCAGCCTGCACCAATCACCTCTTCTACATCTGGAGTCGTTCTAGCACCACAAGGAGCCACCGCGTTCTCCAAGGTGCAGCTCCCGTCTGCATCGTCCAGTCTGGCTATGATGTATCCGATTCCACCTCCGACACTGTACCCTCCAAATCAGCTTTCAACGGTTTGCGTCGACTGCATCCCCCTTCGTCGGACAGCACACGAATGCCGTATCATTCTCAAGCACGTTTCGCCGCCACCGCCGACGATGCTTTTTCAAGGCCAAGCAATGTGGCCAATGGCTGTCAATATCGAGGCGATTCAGCCGGCAAGATCTGTCCCACAGCTCCGACAAGCCTCGATATCAGGTATGTGCTTACACAGGTCGTGGGACTATGCTACTGGTACTGTGTTTCTCACTGTCTGCTGATGCAATTCCCACAGCATTCAAAAAGGCATGCGATGACTGCAAGAAGCACCACAAGAGCGTCCATTACTGCCGCAAGACGCTCGGCCACACGGCGCCAGAGTGGCAACCGATTCGGGATGCCGACCAACCTCGGAAACGAAGAGGACGGCAACCACGAGTTCAAACGACAACAGAGGACTCGAGCGCGCCAGTACACATCTGAACGATATCTCAGCAGACGGGAATGTCACGTAGTCGTGTTTTCGCACTGAAAAGGTCTCACTTTGTGTGTCTGTATTGACGTGAGACGAGGCAAACAGCTATACAATGCGATGCGGGGTACACCATAGCTCGGAAGCCATTCGTCGGAGGCATGAAGAGACAAGTTTACTACAGAACAACGATCAGCGAGCTGCACCACCGGTAAAGCACAAACATTCCATCCCTAACGCACCTCTTCCTTCTCGTCGCGGGCCGCCGCCCGGCGCGCGTAGTACGTGTCGAGCTGCTTCTTCGGGATCTTCTTCAGCAGCTCCTTGGGGAACGAGCGGAAGAGCGACCACGCGAGGTCGAGCGACTCGTAAATGTCGCGGGACTGGTATGGACCTTGCGAGATGAACTTGCTCTCAAACTTCTCGGTGAACTTGAGGTAGAGGTGGTCTTCCAGCGACAGCGCCTCTTCACCGACGACGGCCTTCATGGCCTGCACATCCTTGCCGGTCGCGTAACTTGCGTACTACGTTTGACAGAGACTCATCAGTACGGGTTTCCTTACTAAATACCATCCAAGCATCGCCAGCGCCGTACCAGTTGGTTGGACACGGCACTGTGATCGTCACGGGTCATGCCCTCGCCGATCGCACTCTTCATCAGACGCGAGAGCGACGGCAGCACGTTGATCGGCGGGAAGATCTGACGGTTGTGCAGCTGACGGTCCACGTAGATCTGGCCTTCCGTGATGTAGCCCGTCAAATCAGGGATCGGGTGGGTGATATCGTCGTTGGGCATCGTCAAAATCGGGAACTGCGTGATGGAACTAGGTACCAGCAGATAGACAGCGATCAAGTCAGAAACATCATCAAGAACACCAGCGCAGGAGTAGAAGCCTACCCGTTGCGGCCCGAGACACGGCCAGCGCGCTCGTAGATGGTCGACAAATCCGTGTACATGTAACCCGGGTAACCACGGCGACCGGGCACTTCTTCACGCGCGGCGGACACTTCACGCAACGCGTCGGCGTACGAACTCATGTCGGTCAAGATGACGAGCACGTGCATGTCACGCTCGTACGCGAGGTACTCGGCGGTCGTGAGTGCCAGGCGCGGCGTAATGATACGCTCGATCGTCGGGTCGTTCGCCAGGTTCATGAACAGCGCGGTCTTCTGCATCGAGCCGCTCTCTTCAAAGTCGTTGCGGAAGAAACGAGCCGTCTCCATGTTGACACCCATGGCGCCGAACACGATGGCAAAGTTGTCCTCGTGCGAGTCCATCACGTCCTTGCGCTTGACCAGACCGGCCTGGCGACAGATCTGCGCGGCGATTTCGTTATGCGGCAGACCGGCGGCCGAGAAGAGCGGGATCTTTTGGCCACGAGCGATCGAGTTCATCACATCGATCGCCGAGATGCCCGTCTGGATCATCTCCTTCGGGTAGTCACGGCACGACGGGTTGATGGGCTGGCCTTCAATATCCAAGTAGTCCTCGGCCACGACCGGCGGCGCACCGTCAATGGCCTTACCGGATCCGTTGAACGTGCGGCCAAGCATCTCTTCCGAGATCGCCATGCGCAGCACGTCACCGGTAAACTCACAGTGGGTGTTGCGGTTATCGATACCGTCCGTCCCTTCAAACACCTGGACGACGGCCTTGCTCCCCTGCACTTCAAGCACTTTTCCCTGGCGCTTCTCGCCCGTCGACAGCGTGATGTTGACAATCTCGGCGTACTTGGGGAGCTACACAAATGTACCGAGAGAGTATGAGCCCGTGGACACGATGAATCGCCACGGTAGGTTCACATGACCTACCTTGACGCTCTCGAGGATCACCAGCGGGCCATTCACGCCCGAGATCGTTCGGTAGTCTGTGGATGAGGGGGGGGGGGGTCAGCAAAAC